>OMNN01028551.1:0-19173 GCA_900302755.1 Chromis chromis | reverse complement strand
TGTGTGTGTGTGTGTGTGTGTGTACAAATTTCCCTTTACAGCCAATACAATATAATAATAATAATAATAATGCACTGGTTTTATATAGCACTTTTCTGGACACTCAAAGACGCTTTACGTTGCATTATTCATTCACTCCATACTCGATGGTGGTAAGCTACGTATGTAGCCACAGCTGCCCTGGGGTAGACTGACAGAAGCGAGGCTGCCAATCTGTGCCATCGGCCCCTCTGACCACCACCAACCACTCACTCTCACACTGCATTCACCCAGGCTTCCTGGTGTTCCCTCACAGTCTCCCATCCAGGTACTGACCAGGCCCTACCTCGTTTAGCTTCCAAGATCTGACGGAATCGGGCATCCACAAGGCGGTATGGCCACATACCATATATACGTAATATTAATTAGCATTTCTGTCAAATAAACTTTTTGATAGACCTTAAAAAGCATTAATTACTTCTCTTTTTCTCTGCTTTGACAACAGAAAAAGTTTGACATTACTTTTAACTTTTTATGTGCATCACATATTCAGGTTGTTTATCATTAGTCAAAAAAACCCAAAATCAACTCTATTTAAAGACATACCATATATGGCAATTAGCCCCCTTATTCATAACCAACCCTTAATTTAGTATTTAGGGATTTTTTCAAGACTAACTTCGTATTTTATTCTACTTATGCGATTATATTGCCTACAATCCACCTTCTCACTACATCACCATTAGCCTGTAGGTATGAAGGTTTTAATGTAATGCTGGGATGTTTATGAAACAAGCATGTTGTGTCTGGAGACTAATGTCTAGGCCGTAGCATCTCTGTAGCATCACAATCTTTAATTTGTGATGGTATTTTGTGACACATTTTACATTTATAAAAAAAAAATGCAGCTTCTGCATTTGGATATTCCACTTTCCCATGTTGCGATTTTCATAAAAATGTCGATAATAATCAAATTACAGTACTTAACATGAACGTGTCCTCACTGCTGGATAGGTAAACACAGAGTTAACCGAGTTAGCTGGTAACTAGCTTTATGATACTGTTTATCCAGGTTGAAGCTCAGTGAAGGTGGATAAATACAACATGCAGTCAAGTAACAGAAAAGAAAAATATAACAGCCGTCTTAATGCTACGATTCATTCTCCTTTGCATTTAGGTTGATGAAATTAATGCCTAATACTTGAGACGATTTATTCCAGACCATCAGAAAGTAGGGCAGCATGACAATTGGAGGAGGAGTGGCCTGTGGGCACACTAAATGCATATTCCTGAGCAACTGGAGCCCCTTCAAGCTCCTATCGAGGATCTAGTCCAATTCTTAAGGGAATTAGAAAACAAGCAATGGGAAGTCGGCGACAAAACACAGACAAACCTCCCAGCACGCAGGCAGCAGCCACCCAAGAGTGAGGGCTTTCCAGAGCCGCTCTCCTTTCAATACAAGAATTTTACACATTTCAATGGCCATTACAACTTCAAAGATTCAAATTTTCATCATTGTCTGTCATCTGCCAGTTGATTTGTAGAAAAGGGGTCATTTTGCATGAACTCCACACAAAAGCCCGCCTTTCCTTTGGCAAAGGAGCTTCCAATGGTATTTAAGCCTAGTAAATTACAGGTCCAACTGCTAAACTATTGCTTGTTTCAGCGAAACTTCTTTTGCCAGGCTAAGAGGCAAGACCAGACTGAATTTAATCATAAACAAGATCTGCACATTGAAAAGATTGTTAAAATGAAAGGGAAAAGACGAACAAAAGGGGGAAAAAAAACTTCACAAGTGCTTGGTAATTATTTCCGGCTGCCCTATCTACTTAACCTTAACAATTCCTTCTTGTCACAAAGAGGAGGAAAACATGTTCTCTTCACCCAGAGGGGGTAATGGTTCATGACACAATAACACACAAGACAGTGTTAAACAGCAACAAAATGAGATGCCAGGCATTTTTTTCTCATCTTGGAGCCTACAGAGAGCAATCAAGAATGTTTTAAAATGTTGTGTTCTGCAAGATATAAGTTTTTATTTTTAGTGGACGATGTTCAAAAGATCTGTAGAGAGGTAAGAAAAACTTCCTGGGAGTTTTGGAGGAAAGACAAGAACCATTAAAATACTTTGTGCACATGGACTGTAACAAGTTTGGATTGAGAGAAGAACAAAATCTCAAAAAGTACCTTTGAGTTGAGGTAAATCAAATTTGCAGTCAGAAACATTTAGCATTCCGTGGTCTGCTCTGTACTTGGGGGACAGACGCAAGAAAATCCCTCTCTGAGACGCATTAGAAATTATACCCTTGGGATTAGCAGGCCAGACTATGGTTACGCGTATGTACGTTACATAAACCATAACTGACACATGAGGCCCACGTATGGTACATTGGTGCGATAATTTGTCCAGATGTAGCAGACCTTAAATCACATCTTAGGCGTGGATGAGCACAAAAGGTCCTTCATGAATGAGGGAGGATGTGTCAAAACAAAGGCTCTGCCAAATCACTGAAAACACTCTGCTCATTATTTGGCATTGTTTGCAAAAAATACGAGTCTAGACTTCTATGATACTCGCATGCATTACACTGAAAGCTAGGAGGGTTATCGGCATAACAGGCTCACCCACAATCCCCAGATTCACAAAGGGAATGATTGTGGCTGGAATGTGGTGTGTTCCCAGGAAGACTAGAGAGGGCCATCACAAAAGGAAAACCCACACGGTGGGCACTTTTTCTTCTGCCATGTACAGGAAGCGAAATGAGAACTATCAAGTTTGACACTATTCACAGGGCCTTCACGGGGCCCTACAATACCTGGCTGGGCAGACAGAATGCCGGGCTTAAGAAAGGGGGGAAAACGGCTGGCAAAGTCTCCGTCACGTGAAAGCGTGTCGATATTTCTGACACCTCCAGGCTACGTGCCAAATAAAGAGCATAGGGGCTTGTCGCTGTGGGGCCGCTGGGCCCACCAGAATGCTGAAAGCTGGTACCCCTAATGCTCCAACAGAGACCTGGGATGGAAGACTTCTGTGTAAACAAGAAAGAAATCTTACTGCGCTTAAGTTTGGAAAAACTGCAGGAAATAACGAGCAATCAAAAAGAAAGAAAAGCAGAAAGAACATGGTTTCCTTAGGAGGGAATTGAGGTGTAAAACGCCTCTGAATCAAATATTGTAATTAACTGTAATTGGATTAATGTGAATTTTTCCATCTTTGTAATAATTTCTGCAATTATAAAGTGTCGTTCCAATGTTAAACACTGAAAATGTATTTGACAAGCTGTGATTTCTAGCTTTCTCTACTATCTAAAATACACTTAAATTGTTTGGAAAAACAACAAGACGAAGCTGGTCTGATTTCCATTTTGTCTTTAGTCTAATATTGGTTTAAGATAGTGGCCCAGAGACAACACTGGTGGAGGAGTGTTGTTTCAGCTACCAGAACAAAATACAGTCCTGGAAGTCCAGTTTGAGTAACTGATCCATGAGCCGGAACGTTTATCTGATGCCAACAAGCTGCACAGCAGAGTATAATACTGAGAGACAGGACTTTACACCTCTGGAAAACACTGCAGGGCTCACGGGGTAAACAGCAGAAGTATGCTATTCAAGTTACAAGGTAATACACCAGGAATGCGTGTGTGTGTGTTCGCATTCAAATAAATGAGGTTACATTTTTCATGTGGCGCCGCTCTCTGTGTGTTTCCTCTTTGGGATGGTGTTTCACTTTGTTTGACCAGTAAGCAGCGGCTGACATATTTGTCCGATTACATGGACTGAGGAGCTTTTATTTATCTAATTCTATTTACAACAATGACTTATGCTTTCTCTATTTCCCCCACATACTTGTCAAAATAACGTGGCCAATTCTCTCTTGCCATTTCCCTGGCTCTGGCGGTGGCATCCCTCTTCTTAATCCCATCTACCAAGCTCCGATTGGCTCGGTTGTTTTTCTAACCATGAACACAACATCCGCCCTATTTGAAGAAATGGAGATGTGGGCAGTACTTAGTGGGGTGTCTGGTTCTGTAAGTGTTCTTCCAGCCACCGCTGCTCCCATATCGTTTAGCACATCTTGTCAGTTTCAGATGATTTGCAGGTGAACGTCCAGATTTCCTGCGGTTCATTTCCCACAGTTTATACAAAGGAATATTAAACCCACTTTTGTCTGCTCAGTGATATAAACTATGGTCTCCATATTATTACTGATATCATTTGCAGGTCTGGTCATAATGAAAGAAGGTTTTTCGTGGTATGATGTTTTCCAAGAGAACGAATGTAATCTAGCCTGAAAAGTGGTTTGCCAATAACAAAATATCTCCATGAAATGAAAATCAGACTATTGGATGTATGTTTAAGTAAAGTATAAGTAAAGTAATACAAATCAGATCAATATTTTTAAAGCAACCAATTTAATATTGTTGAAATTATCAACGGCATGGGGGAAATCTGAACAGCGCTTCATTCTGGTGAGCGTCCTGGGGTTTGGCAAACATGGACAAGCACTTGAAAACAGGTAAGTATGAGGACCTCGACTTCCGAACACACTACTGTTCATTCACTTAGTGAACTGAATAGCCCTGTCTTTCTCACTCAATCATCGGATACTCCCTTTGTGCACATTTAGAAAAAGACTATTATTTTAAACATAAAGTAAACCATGAAACGGAAATTCACATCTGTTCTTACAATGATCCGGGACGACTCAATTACGAATACTATGAGAACGATGTGCTCTCCAGTAAAGCAGAGGGGCCAGACTATGTGGGACATGCAAAACATGAAGCCAGTGGGATCAACATGTTTGTCTACACTTTTTTGTTTATATAAATAGTTTTAAGTATAACTAATTATTGCCACCAGAGCTGAAATGATTAGTCAATGAGCTAATTGGCCAATCATTGTGAGGATTTGCTTGATTGTTTTGGTCAGACATAACAAGACATTTAAATTCATCACCATGGGCTATTTACTGAAACTTTATAGACAAATCAAGTAATTGATTAATGGAAAACATCATGACATTGAATCAATAGTGAAAATAAGTAGACACGTGTGCCTTCTTATCCAAAAAAATATCCCAGGTACAGGGTCACATTGTCTAAACACATTGTTACTGGTGTCCTACTTTTAAGGCTTGTTAGGGTTTACAAATCTAAACTGAGGTACACAGTGTATTTTCCTGTTAGTATAGTAACCAAACACACGGGCAAACAAACAAATAAAGGATGTCTGTGCTTGACTGGCCCACACAAAACATTTCGAGCATCACTACCACATTTTTAAAGACACCGTGACAGCCACGACACAAGTCAGGTCCAGCCCATCACAGCGCGAACACCTGTATGCCAAAACTTCAGCTCGGCAGCCAGAGGGGTCACAAGGTCGACCGAGCTGAATCATGTTGAGTCAGCATGCGCTGAAAGCCCAAACACATCACCCTTAACCCCCCACTGTCCGGCCCACACCCAGACCGAGAGGCTCACTCATCAGCCTCCGCCGGCTCCCACCTTCAGACGTCTTTGAAGTGGGAAAAGCGTGCCAATTACTGATTGGACATAGGGGGGTGTCTCTAATAGAAACAAATATTATGTTGCTTGCTCATGTGTGGGAGTGGTTCAACACCGGAGAACGAGAAGCAGCTGGCATGAGGGTCATCACGAATCTCGCATTACACATACCGATGAGGATCGGAAGGAGAGGACAGACGAAGGGTCATTTATGAATATGTTGGATTGCAGACACGCTTGTTTGTTTGTGTGTGTGCATCTCAAATGTCTTCTTTTATGTTAACCAACTATAAATAACCCCAAGTTTTGATCAGTTATCAAGCAGAAGTGTGCTGCTGTTCCGTTTTCTTAAAGTCGACAGAATATCTTTAAGTTTTGAACTGTTAGTTGGACAGAACTTGCAGATTAGAATCTAAAAGATAAATCCAAAATGATGCTTCTTATCCACCGATCTACCAACCCTTTTCCACTCTATGTTGTGAAACTTAAATTGTGGCTGTAATTACATCAGGAATTACCAAGCTAACTCTTTGTTGTGAGGACAAGAAATAGACTAAAAGAGAAAAAGAAACTTATGATAGTTGCAAAATTAGAAAAAGAGCTGTTAGCTTACAACTAACGAACAAGCGGAAGTGTAGGCAAACAGGAGTAGCAAGCCTTTTTTATCCAATCTGCAAACACAACACTTAGCAGCTAGACAATTCCTAAAACTACCCAGCGCTGACAGGGCTGAGGAGTCCTCTTAAGAGGCTTAGTCTCTATGGAAGTGAGTGTTAATGAATGAAATACTATTTAGTGGATGATACATAATAAAGCCTCTTGTCTGGCACTCTTCAAAGACCAACATCCTCTGACCCACTACTCCAAACTTGAGCCGAGAGATTTTTTGCATTAAGCGCGCCGTATGAGAGGGCAACCAGACAAAACAGACACTTAAGTTGTCTATGTGCGAAGGAGGGAGGAAGGGTGGGAGAGGAGGATGAGAGGGAGAGAAAAGGGGAGTGGGGCGGTGAATGTGGTCTGCTCCACTGTAGGTCACTCTGTGTCTGAGGCTAGACGGGCTTAGAGAATATTCACCCGTGTACCGCAGACTTTAACTGCTGGTGCTAAATTTATCCTCATAGCCGGGACAGATGGATTTTGATTTTGATTTAGCGTCTTTGTTGCACTGATTATCTCCCAATGCCCAAATGTGAGCGAAAAGGCCTGTTTGAAGGCTGCTTTCACACTCGCAAAACACTTGGAATCACTCTGTATCAGGGAGTCCGTCATTCCAGATTTATCTTGACTGATAGACAAAGGATCTTTCAATCTGATTTCAATTTAGCTCTTTAAAAACAACCAACAACAGGCCTTTTGACTCAACCACCTCACCGCAATCAAACCCCACATCTTTCGTGCAGATGTGATGTCACTTGCCAAGCGAGCGCTGTGCTTTAAATTCGCAAGAAGCCAGAAGATTTCAGATTAGTAAACTTAACATGCCAATCATCAAATGGGCTTACCAATTTAATAGTCTCTTCCTCTCCCCGTCTTCCTCCCTCCTTTTCCTTCAATTCCCCGCAGTCTAACAACTGTCCTCCTCTGTCTCGTAAAACCCTAGTGCCTTTAGAGAACTCTATAACAAGGCTTCACAAGCGCTTTAAGATTATGGTGTTGTCTTTATGTGGAGAGAGGGAGCGCACTTGGCCACGGCTGAAGCAGGAGTAGACGTTCAGACACTCAGGCGTAAGTGGAAGATATTGTGTTGCATATTGAAGCAGCTGGTATGGTTATAACCGCAGTTGTTTCTGCAAAGGAGCAGAGAGTAAAGCAAAAAAGAGGCCTGACTCTAATTGACTGAGGTCACAGACATTCCGTGTAAAGCTGTGTATCAGTGGCCAGCCAGTCGGACCCTGGGAGCTGCCCAGCATGCTTAATCAAACAGTAATTACAAACAAAAGCAGGTCGGCATGGGCACTCCGGGGAACAGCTTTGGGCACTGGAGCTCCATCACGCAGGTCTTTTTATCTGGCACTACTTCTGAAATTCACACAATGGCCTCGAAGTTTTGCTCGTAGAAAAGTCAGACTTCTTCAGATTTCAAATATGAGAGGAAAGATGAAAACATTTAGGCCTGCAACTAACTATTTTAATGATTTAATCTATATATTCTCTAACATCATTTTAGTCTTTTTGCTGTTAAAAAGAACCCCAACCCCCAAAGATACTTGATTTACTTGATATAAGACCAACAAAAGCAGCAAATCTTTAAAATTTTAGAAGCAGGAACTAGGTAACGTGAGGCTTTTTTGCTTGAAAAATTACTTTAAATCTGAAATACACATCTTTCTAGCTGATGGAGATGTTATGTACTGTGGGTTTTAAGACCTTATTTTGGTAAGAACACTGAGCTACTCATTTCACAAAGCCATTTCATCTACTTTTTTAAAAATAAAAACACTGACTAAATCTGCTTTAGTGCCTAATCAGTATTCAAAACTTTTGCCCATTATGTTTTTGTCTGCAGCAGCCAGCAGAAAAATTGCTAAAAAATGTCATTAAATATCCTTTTCACAGAACTAGTCCAGATTTTTGACCTGCAGGAGTTTCTCGTCCTTCATAGCCTAAATTTGTCTGTAATGGAGACGACCAAACAAACTGTAGAGATGCAAGTTCCTGTAAGGTTTGCATTTTTTGGACAGACGAGAACTAAGGACAAGATAATGAGTGTCGCACAAACATTCAGACAGAGTTTTTGGAGTGAATTCAAAATATCGTTTGCCCCGGCCAAAATGCAACCTCATCTAAATGAGGTTATTCAGAAATGTTCACTACACAACGGGCAGCGAACCACTTTCTCCTCAGGCCGGTCGAGAGAGGCAGTGAGCGAACCCGGCATAACCCCTCAGTGGATCGAGATCTTTGTTTGATTGGTCTAACCAGAAAGCAATTCACACTTATTGACAGCCTGATGAATGACTATCGTGCTGACATACGCTGAATGCCCAAAAGGGAGAGTGCTCTCATTGCCCTCTTCCATGTGAGACGGAGACCACTGTACTGTAAACAGCTGAGGGCCTCTCTTTTTGGCCTGTCTGGGTGAGCATTAGAGTACTTCCCGCCGTCGCCAGCAACAGCATGCCACAAAGGAACCTCTGTGGCCGACAACACTGAAGTGGCCACTGTCTTTTTCGTGAGTCTCAGGGTGTCTCACAAACTTTTTTCCATGCAAGCTTCTTTTCTTTCACCCCCCTCCCCATTTTTTAGAGGCCCTTTTTTCCTCTCCTCTGCTGTTCCTCTCAGTGGCCCCTACTGAGAGGACAGAGACAGACACTCCGCCCAGCCAAAGGTTTGTCTGCCAGTATGGCCAGCTTTGGTCTGGGACAAAAGCACACTGACGCTGCCCACACTGCTCCCCCCAAAAACAAGTCCACAACAGACTCCCACATTCTCCCCAAACTCCCTCGTTCTCTGTTATCTTCTATCTCCTTCGTCTTTTAATGACAAAGCATTAACTTCAAAGATCGCTCTTTGTTTTGTACAGTTGGTACACTGCTAACCTTGGCCACTTCAAATGCATGCTTATCATTGTTTAGGCTGTGCTGCAGCACTTAATGAAAAGAGGCTCCAACCCAGACCCTGTCTGGTGCAAAGTTATAAGCTATAAACCTAACTACAGCCATACCATATAATTTACAGAAAAAACTAATTCTGTGCAGTGACTGTGTAGTTACTTGTTGTCCTGTAAACTGGCGTTGTTAAGTGAAAGGCGCTTTTGGAGCCACACCAGTTGACAAAGTTGTCAAAAGCTGACAAAGTTACTGCTCAAAAAAAAGGTTTAGATGTTGTAAAACAGAGAAAACACAGTGAGACACACAGTGTAGACTTTATAGAGATTTCATCATGCAGCACAGTTTCATGCACTTAAATAATTAGTTTTTTGCTCATAAACATCACATACATGAGAAACTAAGCCTGTAAACTAGAAACCCCGTTTCTGTAATCAAAATAGGAGATTGGAAAAACTTGATATTCCAGCAAACATTTATAAGACCATTTCTTGGCCATGTATTCGGCAGGGTTGTAACTAACAACCATTTTCATTATCTTAAAAAATGCCTTTCACAATTTGTCACAGTATCTTCAGTTTGCTTGATTTGTCTGTCCAATAGTCCAATACCTAAAGATTTTTAGTTTACAATTATTGAATGTTTGGCTTTTTTTTCTTCAAAAATATCCTAAACAATGAACTGATTATCAAAAGAGAGGCTGACGTATTTTCCATCAACTAACTTATCAATCAACTGGTCAGTTCAGCTCTAGTAACTCCATATTTTATCTTTTTACATGTATGCTTTAGGACTTCAGACAGACGATGTGTTGTTGCAGCAGAGAGGCAGGATCAATGTCGTAAAAAAATAGCCTCTCAAAATCAATATGTACTACATAACTGCTGGTAACATGTATGTAAACACATTACCTGATTCTGTCTGTGCCCTGGTTTCCTGTGGATATGTGCACAAACTGATTTAAACCCCCCACAAACTAAATCACAGTGACTCAAAGTCAAAGCAACAAATGCACATTGTCCGCACACTTAACTCGGTGGCTATAAACACTAATAATTAATTCTCTCAAGCACAGCAATTCTCAATAGCGGTGCCACCACTCCACCAATTTTACATATAATGTCTGTTTACAGGTGTTGGGCAGTGCTACTGTATAAAACCTATTGAAGCAGCAGAGTGATCCGGGAAAAGTGTAATGAACTGCTTCAGAGGACGATGAAGTTTGAAAATAAAAATACTTTTCATAAAGTGAGGTTCCCAGACCTCTGCTCATTTCTGCTTGAGGCTAGCAGCTCAAGGCTACTTTAGCCACTAGTAGTATAACTATAACTGCACCAGGTTTTGAAACAAGAAAAATTAACTGAGCAAAAATGATTCTGCTGCATCATTTTGACACTTAAAAAAAGTCATAGAAGAGCAATGTTAATAAGGCAGCATACTCTCTTAAATATATTTTCAGTGTAGTGCAAAAGAACAGCTGAAATGTTATAGATGAAAAGAACAAATATGTCTAAGTAGAATCATTCTGTTGGGCATAAGACGCTGACTGGACAGATCGGGTACTCTATGCTCTACTAATGGTCCTGACCTCACAGCTTAACTAAACATGTAGCATGAACACAAGTCCTCTCTACAGCTAACTGAAGCCATGTTTATTCTCCGCTTCCACAGCGTGAACTTTTAGCTTTTAGGGGCTTAAATCAAAGTAACTCGCACAATATCAGTCAGCACTGATTGACTGTAGGCATGTTAACGCAGAGAGTAGAGCGTCATCTGTGCACTTGACACTTGAATTAATGTATTGTACATGGTAAATGGTCTGCACTTATATAGTGCCTTTCTACCTTAGTGGTACTCAAGGCGCTTTACAATGTGTTTCGCATTCACCCATTCACACACCAATGGCGACAGAGCTGCCATGCAAGGTGTTGGGGTTCAGTGTCTTGCCCAAGGACACTTCGGCATGCGGAGGGGCCAGGGTTCGAACCGTCAACCTTGCAATCAGCGGACTGGACAACCCGCTGTACCACCTGAGCCACAGCTGCCCTGTGGCCCAGTTGTACATAGATATATTGAGAATATTTAGCTGAACAAATAACTAATATATAACTATTTATGTCACCTGCTGCGGAAAAAAGGAAAAAAAACCTTTAAGCTATGAGAAATGATGTGCAAAAAAACAAAAAGATCATTTGTAGCCTTGTAGCGATGTACATTTGATCTGAGGTTGCTGCTTATTTTAGAGGGTGTTCTTGGTGAGATTTTACTAGAGATTGTAACCAAAGTAATTTTACCTCTCATTAAGCATGTTATGACAGCTATACCATGCCAATAGGGGCATCCTACTAACATGCAAATCGACAAGCAACTGTTGCTAAACGAATGCGCCTCAAGCAAGTGTCAAACTTCAGTTCTTTGGAAAAGCCTAAATAAATCACTAGTGCTGCTGAACTATGATAGCAGCCAGTATTCAGTCAGTGATAAACCTGGTTACAGCTCAGTGGTATGCACAGTGGAGCCAAGACACAACCCATACATGTTATGACAATCCTTCACTACAATGCTGCCACTCTTTCCACTTTATTAATGGATGTTAAAGAGGACTCCATTGTTGTGTGGATTCAAATTCATGGTCATTTTTGTGGCACTATAAAATCATTTAGCATTACACTGAGAGGCATTTTAATATGCACTGCATCCACATATATATAATTTAAGTTTATGTAAAAAAAAAAGAAAAAAGCCACTATAAAAACGGTACATTGTAATCTGGCAGTTGGCAGGTCGAGACAACACAATAAAATGTACGATATGGGAATGCATTAACTAATGAGCATTAAACTTTTAGGTTGTTCCACAACCCAAATTAATTTTTCAATTTAAGTGAAAGCTGATCTGAATTTTAGTACAATCAAACTCGGCCATATTGTCATATTAAACCTAAACTCTAATATTCAGTAGTTGTAGTAACTTCTTGAATAACGTGTCATCAGAAACTGGGAAGATTGCGAAGAGAAGATTAATGTGAGCTTTGAGGCTTCACCGAACTACCAATGCTAACAATTTCCACTACTATTATATTGTTACAAAAGCCCACTGTCTAGTACAATCTCATTTTGGCAGCAGATTAGGAGTGTTTTTTTAACAGTTCTTCCAGGAAAGTAATTGGACGACAGCAGATCAGACAAACACCAATCCATGTGTCACGTTGACCAGGGAGGGATCCTTACCAATTTCTCATTAACTGTAATAAGCTGCGTGTCTTGTCCTGCTTTCTCTGCCAGCCTCGATGTTGATGTGCTTGTAGACCTGAAAACCATTAGACAGACGTTACACGCAAAGCACAAACCACCAGAGGCACACAAGTGACACAGAAGTAAATGACACACATATGTTACGCTCGGCGACCACTGACTATCTCGGAGGAAGCGGTGGGGCGAGGATACAGTGAAAAGGAAGGGACAAGGAGGGATTCCCCCCCACCACCTATTAGTTCTGTCTGGTGAATCTCTGGCAGACTCTCGCTCTCATCCTAATGACAGGACGTGCTTCATGTTGGCTGTGGTTAACTGTCAGGCGAGGACTGTGTGGCTCTTTGTGAAAGTGCAGCCGTGTCCTGTCACAAAACCGCAATGTGCCATCACGGCTGAGCCAGGGAAGGGCACATTCCAGATCATGTCGAGATAATCATAATTTTATATTGATTTAAAATGCACGACAAACTGCCAGTGCAGTCTCAGGTCTCATATTTTATTTAAAACATAGAGAAAACCAAATCAAACCCACTGTGACCACCATGGTTTTCTAGTTTAGAGATTAGGTGTAATTATTTTAAAAAGCTTCTGCTCCTTTGCTGGAATGAAGCAGCACTCACTCACAGAGAAATGTACAACAGATTCGACTGTGTTTGATGACAGCTAGACGACCAAAATGTGCAATTAATTTCTGTGTTGAATAAAATGGCTTAACACCTTGTTTCGTGGATTTAACGGATTAATAAAAGGACAGAAAATGAAAATAAACTAACTGTGATTATTCATTTTCGGATTTATCAAACACAAAAGCCAAATATTTGTGGGTTCCGCATCAAAGATGACAGTGCCACTTTTTCCATTTCGTAGTGTCATAAATTAAATGTTTGCAGCTTTTCCCTGCTGAAGGACATTGATTATATTTTACGACCGATAATGAAAACAGGATTTGGTTCGGGTGTGATTATATTTATTACTCTTCAAATGAGTACCATGTGCAACAATTTGTTAAACTATTTGTTCAAGTATTGATCTGCCTATTCTCTTACTTTGCGGTTGACATTCTTAGCCAGAAAACTGTCTAAGTAATTGAAGGTACTGATTTATTATCATATTTTATCTTTATCAACTCGCCTTTAGGCCATAAAACTAATTTACAGTTTGACAATTTAATTTGCATTTGGACAACACCATGTATAGTTTGGTTGCGCAATGCAGTCAAACCTGTCATGTAATAATGGCCTCATCTAATTGATGATGAGGCCAGTGTCTAATTATAACAGCTACGAAAGTCAGCAATTTTATTGTGCAAAGAGAATAGATCACATTGTTTGGTTCTGTAAGGGAAAACAAAAGCTAAATCTAAATGCAGGCCTTTCTGCAACAGGCACTGGATAGCACTGCTCTTCATTAATGCTTACTCTTTGCACAAACTCTAACTAATCTGTGCACAAAATGTTTTCAAATAAGTACTTCTTCTAATAGCAATATGTAAAAGGACTATTCAACAGGCACAGACTGGGAGGCAGGCTTGGTCGGCAGAAATTACTATTTAAAGAACAGCATATGTTGTAGGCTTAGGCATAAATTCATGATTATAACCAATGAAAGTGAAACATATCAGCTGACACCAGCTCATGCTGAGAGATACTGACAAAACAAAATGTTGTTCTACTTTCGATCTGTACCTCAATATAATATGGCAATATCGTGGTGAGTGTTTTGACTGTTTATGGTGTTTTCCCACATTTATCTAGATTATGAAGATTGTAAATACAAATCTATGTCAATATGAGAGCAAAGCAGGTAGGCAATCACTGATCCAGCCAGAAAAACAGGACATTGCTGTATTTATTTTCAAAAATCACAGATATCATCTACTGTGATATCACTGTAGCATATATAACTCATCTCCCAGATAATGCATTATCATATCTTGTACCTATATACATTTAAAATCCAAAATATATCCTGTCACCAACATCTTTACAGTAACTGATTGTGGATTGTGACATTGATTTCAATGTCTGCTGAATTAGAGAAGACTAGATAAAACTTCTGAGATCCTTTTGGAGCAGCACAGGTGATAAGAGCGCACAACAACAGGAATTATTTTACCCAAAACTACATTTAACCATCAATGCAATGATGTATAACAAAAAGTGAGGACTGTGCTGTGTTATTTTGATGCTAGTTGTTAGCTTCCTTGCAGCCCCCAGTACCTGTTGACTGTAAGGTTAACTGTGGAGTCAGTCTTTAAAAGTCGCCTTTCCAATTAGCTCTTTTTATTAAATAAAGTTCCTCGTCTCGCAGATTATTAGTGATGGTATGCAGCGCGTGTTGTGTGCAGCAGTGAGCGACGTTTAATTGTGTTAGCTCTTAAACTGATTTCTAGCTCAACCTAGCTTGAGCTAATTAGCTGGCTAACCAAGTGCAGTAAGGACATTAACATTAGCTAACAGCCTAGTGAATTTAAAGCCTAAATGTGCAAGCGAGGACGTAGGTAAGTGTGTAAAGTCACATTTGATGCCCAACAAAATCTGAAATCTTTTAGCATGCCTTATTAAAGTGCTCTAACGCTGGTTAGCTTACAAGCACTTATTAGCCTGCAACATGACAGACACACGGCCTCCTCGTTTAGTCGACTTTTCACAGAAAAGTGAACCACACATTCAACTCACAGCAACACGCACGAGCATATAATTGATAAACAGCCGATATGGAGTTACCTGATAGGGTTCAGGAAGATTTTAGAAGCTACATTGACCGCAGATAAACGTCCCAAGCCGAGAAGTGACATTGAGGACGCCATGATTGTTGTCAACAACGATGTACGGCGGCCGCGAAGGAACAAACCGAGCGAGCGGCTGAGGGAGAGACAGCTGGCAGATGGAGGACTGGTGCCAGTGACTAAAATTACTTTACAAGGAAGCAACAAGACATGTCCAGACATATCAAGCATCTATTTACTGCGCAGATATTCGTTTCGTATCTGTCATATCACAAAAAACGATGCTGATAGTGTAATGTGAATTTAAAAAAACAGCACAATGGGAAGAATTGTTGCTTTTGGCATTTAGTAATTGCTTTGTAATTATCGAAATTATGTTTCTCCAAATTTTCCCAGCTATTATTTTTATGTTTAGTTGGTAATATGATCAATATGCTGCACTGTGTAGTAATTTAAACTACTGTCAGGCTAATCTGTGGTCCCAATATGACCAAAAGTTTTAATAAACTTTGTAGATTTTTTATTCTTATAGTTTACCAAGGCATGATTATTCCTATGTCATGCCTTGGTTTAAACAAAATGAACATAAATCTAATCTAACAATACACATTTTTAATGCATGTTCATGGTTTGTAAAGCTAAACCACAATTATTTATAATACTCAACATTCTGCATTACAACATATAAAGTTATTTGTATTTGTATATTTGTGTTTCTTGAAACAGACAAAGTGGAAAATGTGGATAAAATCTTCATCTGGGAATATGGAATTTTCTGTAGCAAGACTGTTACAGACAATATAGTAAAGTTGCTTGAAAATGAGTTCAGAAACTGTTTCTAGCTTTTTAAAAAGTTGTGAGCGATGCTTGTTTTGATGCTCTTCTTGCAGTATACAGTGTATCATCACTTTGCCCAACTGTATGTAGGTTTCAAGATTTGATTTAGGTCCAGATTTTCTTTTGAATTCAAGACATGCACTGGCACTTTGGTATGTTTAAATACATAATATTCACCAATATAAAACAGTGGAGTCAGGAAGAAGTATAAGGAAAAAAACTTTTATTGTTTCACTCTTCATATCTGTACAAATACCATCAAACTTTGTATGTACATATGACATTTACATAAAAAATACAAAACTATATATTCATAACAGAATTTTGTATTTCTCTTGCGATGCTTGAAAATAAAAATGCATTCTGAGGAGAAAGAAGAAAAAAAAAGAAAACAAAAAGAATCAAGTGAAGAAGTCTGATATAGTGTGGAGTACTGCAGTACATTAGTCCTATTTCAGCTCTGTGAGAGCAATATGGAGCACATTGGCAAGAAGACAGCTCACAAATGTTAATGGCACATTGTTTCCAAAATAATCAAGTATCGTCCAAAACCTTACCTCTGCTCTAATGTGGTGAGACAAAATAAATGCTATGGAATACGTCTAAAGTTGTCGTCGCCTTGTGGAGACAAACCTAAAGGGCTAAAAACCGAAGTAAAACTTAAAAATAAGAAAAGAAAAACAAAAATGGCTCTTTTTTTCTTTTCCGTTTCATCACTGCTGTGTTGCACCTTTTTACGGTGCTCTTTTGCAAAAAACCATTGAGAGAATCCCTTTGGTCAGTTATTATAGTTGTAAACAAACCAGAAAACACTTCTGTACATAAAATGATTGATATATTCCCAATAAATAAACACACAGTCTAAACATGCATTTACGTATGTGTGACATAAACATCTGTGATAGAGATTTGACAGAAACAAGCAGATTTTTACAGCTCAGGGAATGCAATTTACAGCTTGTAGAGGACTTATACTTACACGGTAACATGACAAATAAATAACACTGTTTTTCTTTGGACAAATATATTTCTTCGTGATAAAAAAAAAGAAAAAAAAAGAAAGAAAGTAAAAGGGACAACAACAAAAAAGAGGGGAAATGAGTGGTAACACAATATATCATGGTAGATGATAGCCTGACAATGTAAATGTATAAATTATAAAACACAAAAAAGTATAAATAAACATCTAGCAGACTGAACTATATGTATACTTCCTTTTTCTTTAAAAAATAAATAAGCATACACATAATGTACAGTATGGACATGATTCCTTGCCCTAGGACTGTTCCCCTAGTGATGGGAGCCTATCCATCCAGTATAGAAGATAAATGGATATAGGCCATGTAGTCTGAGTCCTCATCTTCCTCATCCTCCTCCTGGTCTTCTGTAATGGCTATATGGGAGAATATATGGTAGCTGTTGTATGAATACGGACCACAACAGCGCAGAATATCACTGAATGTCAAAAAAAAGCTCACAAATAAAGCCACTGGCACACAGCCTCCCTTTTGTTTCTTTTTGTGTGTGTGTGTGTGTGTATATGATTATGTTTGTGTATGCATCTCTCTCTGTGTGTGTGAGGAAGAATCTGTGTGACTTGGCAGCAACAATTACTGTGGCATCCCCAATTATACAACGTCCATTTACATAATCTAGCAAGTCAGGGCTGCAACATGAGGAAACAGAGGGATGATGGAGAGAAGGGGTGGCTGGGGAAGGTGGGTTAAGTAGGGGAGGGGGGGAGGCATGGTGGCGGGTAAAGGGGGCACTGGGGCTGACGGTTTCCAGTGGCTCGGGTCTCTTTTGGGCAGATTCCTGAAAGCAGACACACACACAACACAGAAAAGTGCTCTTGTGTTCTCGGATTTGCTAGTTTCTGATTATTATTATTATGATTAGTTTTAGCTGCTGGCTCAAACGTACAGGGAGGGAGGACTCTGTGTCGCAGCCTGGCCTTAGCAAGCAGGTCAGAGATCATCAACACAGTTCTGAGGTATTTTCTTTTTCCTTTTTACAGAAGAGATTTACATTGGACACATTTAATAATAAAAAAAAAAGAAGAAAAAAAAAGCACACAAGCGAGCGCAAGAGTGACAACACAAAAAAGGAAAAAAATAAAAAATAAAAACAGGCAGTCCCTCATTAATCCAAATGGATTTTTGTAATATCAGTTACATATTCTGGTAGACAGCACATTTACTGGAAACAACATGGATGGTAAAAGTTAGCTGTTGTTGTTTTTTTCTCTAATGATGTGAAGTAAGAGAGTGTGGTTCTACAAGCTTATGCTCATCCTGCACACTGTAAATTATCACATTTATATTTAGCTCATGAGGTGATCATAAAGTTGGTCCCTTGGATTCCATTGCATACCGTAGGCACGTCATATTAAGTCGGTCAGGAGAAGGAAACTAACAATCCTCCTAAATAGCAACTTGGAATGTAAATCTGATACTTCCTCGAGGCTATTGTTCAATTTGATGGTTTGTGAGTTCATGAGTGGCTCACACTGGTCTACAGATTAATAAAAAATAAAGTTAGATAATTAATTACAATCACATGTGAAAGCCTTTAAGTTTCACGTAGCAGTAGCTACGTAAACTAGTAGCTAGTTTACATGAATATCAATCTTAAAATCCGCTGTCATTATCACTAACATGGCACCAATGTTACAATCACCTTATGCACGTCATATGAGTATATTTGAATGCAGTCTTTTCTTATTGGCATGTTGGCAGTGTGGTGTATGTCACAAGAGGCAGTGCATTTTGAATTGATTGATTACAGCCAAAAGCAACACAAAAAAAGAAAAATAATATAAAAAAAACAAACAAATACACCATTACCAGGGAATTAGCAATGTGACTGGAATTTACAAGCTGTAAAGATGTGACCACTATCATAAGAAAAAAAAACATGATTAAAAAAAAAAAAGAAATACTGCATGAGATTTAAGGCAACCTGCTCCTGCAGGTCACTAGCATGACCATAAACAGAACTACTTTTAAATATCAGGATTGTTCCACTGCAAACAAAATAGGTTTCCTCTATTATCTGAGTTAGTGTAATGACGTTAGCTTTTTCCCAGGCTCTTAGAGTCTGCTGATATAGAATTTTCATTCACCTTTCTGTTAACTTGTTTTGCAGAAGAATTTTAAAAAATCGTAAAATTTTAAAATTAAACAAAATAACAAGAACACAAGAACAAAAGCCAGCGACAAAGACAATGTCATGCAAGTTCTTCCATTCCCAAGTCCTTTCTGCTTGCTTAAGCTGTGCTTGGTGATGTGGCTGGGGGGGGTGGGAGCTGGGGG
>OMNN01028550.1:19224-31190 GCA_900302755.1 Chromis chromis | reverse complement strand
GCAAACAGTCAAACACAAGGACATAAACAAGAAACCACAGAGGTACACTACGAAACAAGATGAATGGGTTAGCACGGTATGTTTCATATTGTAAATACTCATTTCATATTGTAAATACTGTGTGATGTTTACTGTTGTTTTATGCACCTTTTTTTTTATCTTACACTCATTTTTATTCTATTTTTATATTTGAATTCTATTCTTTATTATTCAACTGCTGCTAACTGACTGTCACCAACGAAGTTTCGTTGTTTATTTGCAATGACAATAAAGTCTCTTTTGTCTTATGTCTCAAGCCTAAAGTCAGTTTTCAACATCACAACGGTGGCTCTCATTTAACTTGCTAGATCACCATGGTAACTGATGCTGCACAGCTAACCTGCTCCAGATGATGTTCTCTTCAGAGTCTGGGATTTACAGTATACACTTGGAACAGTGCTTGGATGATTAGCAACCAGTGATGCACAAAACTGGCAGAAAATAAGCAAAAGGACAGAATAAAACAAAGTGGAATGCATGAAAGAGAATGATTTTAATGCAAAGTAGGAAATTATTTCAAAAAGAAACTCAAAACATAGAAGATTTGACTTTCTGGTGTCACATAGCAACACGTACCACCTCCAGCCCACTTTCAAATTTCAAAATCTTAGAATGATCAAGGAGACTTTAGTATCATTCTAATCCAGCCTAAAGACCATTTTCCCAGCACTTAAACTTTTGTCAGAAGAGTCCACGTTCCCATATTTTCACAAAGGAGATGGTAAATGAAATGTTCTTAGAACCAATAATCACCCACGAGAATAAGACCCCAATGAGACATATAGTGGAGTAGTCTAATTTTATCAGCTTTGTTTGGCAGATTTGATGGTTTGAAATCTGACCTACAGGTCAAAGGTCAAGCGTAATAGCTAAGGCCTGTGTAGGACATAATGCTTATCCTTTCCTGATCATTTCAATTTTTATGCAACACTTTGTCTTACATATCTTCTGCGGAAGTGGGTTTACATTTTAAATATTCAAATCTAAAGTATTTTAATGTTTGATAGTAGTTATGCATGTACACAACTGCAGCTGCAGATTTTAAAGGCCCGACTGTACTGTAAAAACTTTCACTTGCATTTTTATTGATTTATTTGAACCCAGAACAACTTTGACTTTGCAATGACTTTAGCTTGCAAACAGTTTCTAAGTCTTTATGGGTGGGTCATTCCAGCATTGTGTCATACAGTATCAGGCTATAAATGGCTGGCAGACCAAGTATTGTCTAATTTTGTAAACTCAATAAAATAAAATATCAGTTTTTATGTCCTTTTATATTGGATTCCAGGAAAAATAAGTCATACTGTGAGTAGAAAACGTTTTCTTTTTCTTTGATTTGATAGATGTAATAGAGAACAATCTTTTGTTTATTTCTTCACACTGTGGACAAATGATGAAATAAATAAATGAAAAGTCTTGTTGCACAGCTCCAGTCCCTTGGTCCAAACATTTAGTGAAGCAGCAGCGCAGCAGGAGCTTCCCTCAGCTGTCTCCTGGTTGTGTAACAGCACCTCCTTGCTGACCTCATGGAACATCTCCGCAGTAACTCAAACAGTCTGAAGACATGGGGGAGACGGAGGATCACGTTCACCTTCCTCATCGCCTCCTTCCTCTCGCTGCCCTCTGCCCTGCAGGCCACTTCAGGTTAAACCAAATATTCCCCTTTGGCCCAGTAAAGCAGACTCAGTCCCTTTTAAAAGAACATGAATGGTGGATGTAACCTTAACTGTTATGTAACTGTAACCGAGAAGCTTTTCTTTACGTTTTTGATTTTATTTCTTCTAGTCGGTAATCTTAGCCTGTGTGTTGATGTTACTTAACACTTTCTTTTTTTCCCTATCTATGACAGAAGAAACCCAAGCTCACAATTTAGCAGCCAAACTAAAATAAATGAACCAAGCTGACAGTGTTATTGTAATCGGATGGTTACTGATGGCAACGTTAACGTCATAGGAAGGAAGCTGAATGATTTAGTAAGCATTTCAGAAATGATATAGAAGAATATGGTGGACCTCAGGCTATTTTTGGACATGTGATATGAAAACTATACATGCATCTATTTTTTAAGTCCCTCTCCGGTCATTGTTTAAACCCATAAAAACTCATCTCATCAGTTACATATTAAGATTATTTTTTTCCCATGACATTAATCCCTTTCTAGCTTCAAAGTTATAATACTGGAGGAATTCAGCTAAATATGTTTGAACCAGAAACCAATCTGATACAAAAAGTTGACAGGATTGGCTCCTTATGTTTGTCATAGATGAAACTATGGAAGTCTGAATCCATGTTTTTGAGACTGTCATCAGTTCACTGCAGTTTCAAGGTTTTTAGTGTTTTCAATGTTCAGTAATGACTTGTTTCACTGATAATGTGTCTTCCAGCATATAAAAAAACATCATATTGTAATGTTACCAATGTAAAAGACCTAATTTTCCACCAAAGGATGTCTTTTTAAAATCCTATTTATTGATGTACTGCAGTCTTCCATAGCAAGATCTAGCTCCACAGCACTGTATCAGCCCTGAAGAATGGTCTGGCTGCACTTCATTATCATTCTGCTATATGGGAGAAAAATTATCTGGTTTGTCTCTGTATCTTTAAACCAATCACAATAGTCTCAGGTGGTGCTAAGCCCAGGATGCAGCAATGGTGCCCCTGCAAAAATAGTGTCATAAGGAAGTGTTTTGTTCAAACATTTCCATACAGGAAGGCAAGCATGATCCAAACTTTTTTTAGGTTTCTCCTTGGAAGCTGTTGATGTTGCCCCTGTAGTAAAGGACATTTTGAAAACAGCAACATGCAGATTGTGAAAGGGGAGGAGAAAACAATGTGAAATGTGTGGCGGAAATGACAGATTTATTCCCCAAAGTTCATATCTGGTGAGTCCAAAAACATAAGTAGTTTGTTTGTTGGCTTTGAGAGAACAATAAGTCACTATTAAGCAGCAAATATCAAGTTTATCTAGCTTTTTTAACCATTTAAAAAAAATCTACAGTCAATTAGATTTTGGAAGTTGCATGGGTTAATCAACTTTTTAATTTAGTTGTATTAGTTTCAGAAGAAAAAAAGATACTCTTCCGGCTCATATCTTCCATTTATTTTAGTGATGAAACAATCCCAATTGCCAAAAAACAGAGGGAGGAGAAGAGTAAAAATCAGCACTATCAGTATTTCTCAGTACGAGTAATTTATTGGCTTTTTACTCTTCATTTATCATTCACACACTGCCACACACTCTGGCTTAAAGATTTTAGAAAGCAAATCACGGATGTTCTCTCCGTGTAAGTTCACTTGGTGAGGTCAGGAGAGCTGGCTGTGTTTCTTGCTCCTCATTTGTTTTGGGGATGGCTGACGGTGGGAGAGCAGAGGTGAGGTCAGGATGTGTGGGAGGGAGGGGAGGATCTCCACAGGGAGGCTCAGCTACACGCTGTGAAAACGAACAAACAGCCTGCTGGCGCTTCGTGCCTCAGACACAGAGGACGAGTACAAAAGCGAACTCCTAACATCCTCGGCCCTTCAGACGCAAGCAGCTGAAGTGTCCCGCAGGATTTGTCAACACAATCCTTTCCCCATCTCTCCCTGCTGTCTGTCTGTCTCCAGGTCCCACAGAGGCTGCCGGACTCCCTGGCACCAGAGTCTGGCGCTGGGGAAGATCTATCTCCAAGATATGAGCAGGAGAAACTCCACCCAAGAGGCCTGGTGTACACACAGACAAACCTATTACATCCTCTGAGCTAATCATTCCCCTAGACCACAACAACACAAACATCCCCAGGACAGAAACATCACTCTTCCTCTGACTAGCCGCTGTTTTTAGAGCTCTAAACTTTGATTCTTTTGTCTTTCAGCAGAAGTACACATAAAAATCTCCTGCAAAGTACAATGCAAACACACACGGGAAAATGAAGTGACAAATTCAGAAGGTCTTAAAGGTTCAGATTACTTTGTGTGTGTTAAAATCAAACTTAATATGAATCATTTCAGTGAATAATATCAGGAAACAGTTGTTGAGTCATTAGATACCCTCACATATCTTATCACAACATATAAATGCAAATGTTTAAGTTGTTCCCCTCTGATTGGAATTTTGCTGCTTCTCAACTAAGATGGTACAAAACCACTAAGATACAAACCATGACATAAACATTTCAAAGATCCCCTCCAATGAAAGTTATTTTACTTTGTTAACACATTCACAGTGTTTTCTAATGTGCTGGAAGCCATTTGTACCTTGATACGGCAGTGTGGTGATGACAGTCTTAAAAACACAGATTCAGACTTCCAGGGTTTCGTACTTTGTCTACAAATACTATTCACCCCCCTTCTAAGTTTTCCCCTTTAATCGCTTTTCAACACTGAATCATGGTCGATTAAATGTGGCTTTTTTGACAAGAATTTACAAAAAAGGACTCTTTCATGTCAGAGTGAAAACAGCTTTCAACAAAGTAATGTCCATTAGTTTAAAATATAAAGCGTTATTCACCCCGTTAAAAGTGACTCACCTAATTTAACACAGGTGCAGCCAACTGGTGCTAGAAGTCACATGATCAGTCCTGCTGGCTATAACTACACCATGAAAACACTCTTTGAAAACACTACTGAAAAGCACAAGTCAGAGGATAGACAGAAGAAAACTTAATGTCCTCAAAAACTGAAGCATGGTGGTGGCATCATCATGGTGCAGAGATGCTTCTTGGCAGCAGGCCCTGGAAGGCTTGTAAAGGTGGAGGTTAAAATGAATGCAAAGTATAGGGAAATCCTGGAGGACAACCTGATGCAGTCTGCAAGAGAATTGCGACTTGGCGAAGATTTGTTTTCCAGCAAGACAATGATCCAAAGCATACAGAGGCGAGAACTAAAAGAGGCGTTGCATTTAAGTCAATTAAGCATATTAAGGGAATTTTTAAGGGTTAAAACAAAATGGTAAAATGGTAAATGGTCTGCACTTATATAGCGCTTTTTCTACCTTAGCAGTACCCAAGGCGTTTTACAATGTGTTTCGCATTCACCCATTCACACACCAATGGCGACAGAGCTGCCATATAAGGCGATAATCTGCCATTGGGAGCAACTTCGGTTCAGTGTCTTGCCCAAGGACACTTCGGCATGTGGGGGGGACTGGGGATCGATCCGTCAACCTTGCCATCAGTGGACAACCCGCTCTATCACCTGAGCCACAGCCGCCCATGACAAGAGAGGTACCATCCTGTTATGTCTCAGCTGCCATGTTTAATTTAGACGAAAAGAAGTCAACTCATTAGAAAACTCAACTCAACAGAAGAGCCAAAGCCAGAATCTGAGAAATAGTGGTCATGAGCCACATTCACCCTTCTTTACCAAGCATGAAATGTTTGCTGGTTTAAAGCTACATAAGTTTTAATAGGTGACGTCAACAAATAACCATTTCCTCTGCAGAAATGCTTTTACATCATTTCTATTCCTAACATGTATTAAAATCACTCATCTGTTTGACTGTATCTCTGTTTTACTGTGAAGAGTTTAATCTCTGTGAGACAGACAGATAAAATATTGTACAATCATTCTTAAACCGAGGATAATGCTCCCTCTGTCCCAGTTAATCTTTTTTGCTCAGATCTTTGGCATAGGGAATAATAATCAGTGTTTCCACTAAATATTGCTGTAAGTCTTTTCCAATAGCACGCAATCTGAGAGTCCAATCCACCATTGAAATACTGTTCCTGGGAGCCAAGCGATACATCTGTATGGATTTTATACCATGTAAATTCCCATGTTCTGCATTTTAATCTGTAACAAAGTCAAGCAGTGATATGTTGTGTGCATCATGGATATAATGTCAATAAAATATTTCCAAACAGGGATTAAAGGACCAAAGGGCACCTCAAGAACTGGCTTCAATGCAGAGATAAAGAATTACACCGCACTGTTCATCTTCTATAACATCCCTGCAGAGTGATAGATCACATGCAGCCTCTTTACAAGTTATCATAAATTATATTTATGAACAGTTCATCATCTGTGAGGCAGGATTATGCTTCCTGAACGTCTCAGTTTTTGAATGATAGCAGTTGTCTAACAGGTAATTCAGATTGATTTAATATGAAGCCCATTTAAATTTCCTGATTGTTCGTGAGCACCGTATGACATGAAAATATGAAATTCTTCAGTGGTGTGGAAATGATGCAACTCCCTGAATCCAGAATGCAGGGTGACTTTTTCCAGATGCTAACATCTGGACCTGGATCAGTGACGCACAGAGGTCATGGTTTCTCACATACAGAGGTTCCCTTGGTGCTGTGTTTTAGCTGGACACCCCCCCACACCAGTTTCCATCCTGAGGAGCTGAATGGAGGTCAGGTGGCGTCGGGGGTCAAGCCTTTCGCCTCTGACATCAGTTTCCTGAACGTATAGAGGGATTACAGGCCCGAACATCTAGAGAGGGGTGAGGTCATGTTGTACTCTGCAGATGTAATGTGCACATCTGCTGCTTAGCCTAACTGTTACACCAGGAGGCAGGGAACATCATGACTGATGGAGTTTGTTCTGGAGGAGAGCTGGAGCAGATTAGTGGTTGATTTCATGCTCCCCTGTTTATGTTATGAATGCTTTTTTTTTTGTCGGGGGAAAATCCAGAGAGGTTCTGTTCTCTTTTTCAGCTGTTCCGTTTTTACAGATATGTTTTAGGAGCAAATGTGTATAAATGATGCACATGACAGCTACAATATGTTTAATCTGAAGGAATGATGTATCTGTAAAGAAACAGGTTGTCTTTAAAAGAAACTCAATGTGATCTTAATGAGAATTTTAATATATAATCAAAATATATATAATATATAATCAACTGTGGTGCTCACAATTCTCACAATAAGCCACAGTATTGGCTTAATAGTTGTGGCTCACGTGGTAGAGTGGGTTGTTCATTAAACATATGGTTGGCATGTTGACCCCCAGCCCCTCCACATCCTAAGTATCCTCTGGGAAGACACTGAACTGAAAGTTGGTCAGGTGGGCGAGTAGGTTGTATGGCATCTTCGTCATATGTGGACTTGTAAGTTCAAGTTGATAAAAAAAGTAAACTGCCATCATCAAAGCATCATTCGAAAACCGTACTTTACTGTAACTTCAGCATGAATGCACTTTACAGTGCACTGCATTTTCTCACTTTCGAGGTCAAAGGTTCAGATTTTCCTTTTGCATCTACACATTTCAGTGCCATAAAGTCTTATCTGAAAACCTTTTCGGAATCAGTGTGTTCTTTCAAACTGGGACACAACTTTAATTTTGTATTGCAAGCACAGAAAACATTGCATTCATAATGAAAGTGTGTTTATTTTTCATGACATAATGTCGTCTGGATCAATGTTCAGACTCCAGCTCTGCTTCTGCTGATGGTGCTTCCTCTTCTAACGCTGCTAACTGCTGCCCTCTAATGTCCAACACTCAATAATCTGTGTTAACTGCACCCCAACAACAGGTACAATTAATTTCCTAAAACACATGCAGTTAAAATTTAGCACAAAGTATGTTCTCCTCCACACATGTACCTGCACACATGACGTGTATTGTCATGCATCAACAGAGATTATAAACCCGAGGAGTTCGCTCTCCACCGCGATAATCCTGTCTCTGATTCCCTGGTAGCCTGCAACAAGTAGTCTGGCACACAGAGGACAAAGGCTGCTGTAATCTGTTTGGATTGCATGCTTGACAAAATCACACAAGGCCAGAAATTTTAGGAAGAAATCTTTTTCTTCCCCCTTCTCCGTGGGGTTCTTTAAGTCATCCGGTAGCATGCAAGCATTTTCTGAGTGGCTTTTTAGTGGCGCTCTCCAGCCTCTATTTAGCCAGATGGCTTCCTCTGTCAATCCCCACTCACAATCAAGATTAAGATTACACCACACACACACACACACACACACACACATGCACTCAAATCCGTCACATACACAGTAATTAAATGTGCACTTGCTAGCAGATGATGATATAACACAGAATCTGCCACAGTTGCTGAGTTACAACTGAGGCTTAAGTTATTAAAGGCGGCCATCGATCGCAGAAATTCCAGGTTGGAGGAGTGGCATGGATTAAAGTATTTTTACCACAGAGCCACATTTCCACCGTCTGAAACGGAGAGGTGGGAGACAGAGGCGAGGCGGAGAGGACGAAGGGAGGGTGGAGGGAGGACGGTAGAGAGGACAGATTGAAGGGGATAGAGAGAGAAAGCCCTGCTGTCACCAGGCTTGTTTAGTGTGTAGTAACCGTCGATACCTCCTAGACTCTTTCCTTCCTTCCCCCCTGAGGTGCTGGTTCTGTGAGGCCTCCGGGCCGCCCAGCATGAAGCGGGCACCATGGGCTTTCTGGAAAACTACCAGGAGATTGACCCCGTCACTTTGAACCTTTGCATCCTCATCGCCAGCTACGTTATCTTGCTCCTGGTCTTCCTGATATCCTGTATCATGTACGATTGCAGGGGCAAAGATCCCACCAAGGAGTACGCCCCGGACCCACAGCCGCCCACTCAGTCTCCCATCAGGCTGGTGGTGATGCAGAGCTCTCCGGCTCCAGTGGGACGGTGGGACACAGCCAACATGATCACCACCTACCACGAGCCATCGCACTCGGACTTCAGGGAGAAGAAGAGCACGATGGTTTGAGAGAGACTCTGCAGACCTGTACAGTACACCTGACTCTTTATTTTTGTACATATTCTTTTTACATTTCTTTGTGTTTTGCCTGGACAATGCTAGGATTTGACCTGCACAGGACCCGACTTGGACGGTAAGAAAGAGTGACGTGTTGATGTCTTTAAGTACGGTGTATATGCATGTGAAATCCGTCTTGATCTCAGGGATCTCGGGCCAAAGCCTGCAGTCTGCTCTGGTAAGGAAGTGTCAGAGGTGATAAAGCACAAGGAATAAAGAGGGCAGTTGTGTTGTGTTTACAGAGTGGAAGAAAGAGTGTTGTAAAGAAGAAGCTAAATTGGAATCTTTCTTATGTAGGTCACTTTCAAATAAGACAAAGAGAAATATTTATGGTACCTTGATTCGTTGGACTTTGTTCTTCCTCTCCAACATCATAGAACTGCTATCTTTACTACTAGAAATCAAAAGGTCCATTGCTCCTTACTGGCTGCCATTCAACATTTGGTTAAGTGTGGACGAACCCTAACGTCTTACATAACTCTAGGAAGTGCGATGTGCATGGAAGTGTTTCTCAAGGCGGCAGACAGAAAGGTGGAAGCGCTCCCATCAAGGTCGTGACCCGCCACGTCTAGATTCCAAGAAGTGTGTCTTTAATCAGCTCCAACCACACAACAACAAGATGCAACCTTTCATCGATTCAAAGCTCCACAGCCTAAACGTTTACCTGCTGTTATCTTGAAATTTTCTATAGGGACGTAAAGAAGGGTTTGTGCTTAATCATATCGCTCATATTATTAAAGTGCAGATAGGGTGTTTTGAGTCTATAGAAACAAGCAGACTAGGCAAACAAGAATGAAGCACATGATAGCTCTGTTTGAAAAGTAAACTGAGCAAAGTTGACATAAAGCCACAGGGTTGTAAAAGCACACGTCTGTTCTTCCAGTTCATGATGAATGAACTGACCATTAGCTCTTGATACGAACTTGTTATGATTGATTTTCTGATTCTTCCTTGCTTTGTTCGGACACTTTCACAGGTCATTTGTTGTGTTCATCTTGCGTGCTGCATCATGCTTTAATCTGTGGCGAGTCAGACTGATTAGCTGACCTGTCACAACAATGAGAGGGTCTGAAATCAAAGGATGGACTTTTCCTAAGGAGCAGATTTGCAGACTTAATATTCAGTGTGCCAGCTGTGCCAGGGCTTTCAGGGGAGCTGACTTTATTCACTTTTTCATGGCTGGCAAAGACAGATACATTTATAAAGCACTCGATTTAGCTGTTATTTATCATTATTCCTATTAAGAAGAATATGAATAATAAGAACAAGAAAAGCACAATGAAGGATTAGATTTGTTCTTTTGTTATGGCGGTTAGTATCACAAAAGTCAGGGTAAAAATGTACGTAGAAGTTGACTCCTTTGAGTGAAGTCAAATGATTGTTGCATCAAAAAAGTTATTTTTCTGGTTTTCTGGGTATTTTTGTGGTCTTTGAGTAAAAATGAGTAGAGTTTATGATATTGCCTTTCATGTTTCTGTGGTAGAGACAGAAGAGCATAAATATTGGTATCTTTATTAAAGTAAATTAATGATGAATCACACTTATGCATGAAACATACATCAATAATATCCTATCCTACACATGATGCATGGTGATGAAGAAACAAAGAAACAGAAATGCATGAAAAAAATAGCCAACAGATTGCCAACTGAATTTTTAGGGACGATGCTGATTTTATTAAGTAAAAAAATTCTGATATGGATGTATAGGTTACGTTATATTGATAAGGGAACCTGATGTGGTCATTGTTTATTAGCTTTCCAGCAATATATTTCACAAACTAGTTAGCAACGTACCATGAAAACAAAGCTTGACATGCCATCACCGTCTGCTCAGGTATAATGCATTCTCTGCTACATGTGCTGCACACAGTGCTAAGAGTATTGCAAATAATGGTTTTCATATTAGTGTCTATCAAACAACATATGAGGTGATAAGAATATATCTGTGCCAAGCTAATATCGGCCAATGACATTGGCCAACTGATACATTGGTCTAAAAAATAGCACACTGTCAATAGAGACCTTTCAAAACTTCACAAACTGTTTTCTGGGAAAGATCTCTCATTAGGAAGAGCCAAGCTCTACTCTAGTCGGCCACTTGGAAAAGGCCACCGTTTGGAGCTTAGTTTCACAGACAAACATTTCCTGGAGACAGAAATAATCCTGTTGGTTGAAAGTATACAAAGCGGAAACTAGGATCCAGCAGTGTAAGTGCAGTTTTATCAATCTATGACACTGAAATAAATCCCAAGCACTGTTATGTAGCTAGTAGTTAGCCTAGCATGCCGTTACAATGAAAGTGACCCCAATCTAAGTGAGCTTGTACCGCATTTGTCTTTGAATTTTCTGTTTCTAATCTGTAATCATTTCAATATTCAAGTCACAGTTATTACCAGGAAATTCATTTCTTTTTAACCCACTAAGGTTTACCTGGTTCTAGCCTCTACAGCAAATATGCCTCCCAGAAACAATAGTGTAAACAATCCTAGAATCTCTCCATCTGTATCAGTACATAATGATAAGACACCAGACAACTGATACTGCATAAAGATAAGCACTAGCTGCCCTGTTCCATGAATATTCAACACTCTGATTACAGCTTCCAGTCTGTGCTGCCAAACACTCAGCAGAAATAGATCAGAGAAAGTCGTTACAGTCGACACGGACAGGAATCTGGAAGAGGTTCAGTGTAATCCTTCAGAGAAATGTGAAGTAAATGGAACTCAAACATAAAATAGGGTCATGGTAGTCTTTATAAAGTTTGGAAAGATTAGCAAGGAAAGATGGTAAATACGTTATGTAATCCTGTCAGTTTACATCTGATTTTAAATGGTTTAAATGGAATTTGGTTTCCATGAATCTGATTCAGGCAAATGAGGAAACTGCTGCTACTTCTTTATTCAGGGTTTAAAATCTCTTATAGTTTTCATTATTCCAGTAGAGACCGACTCGACTGACAAATAGTTACTGTAATTATCATGAACCAGAGGAATTATTATATTCACACAAATCTGTTATATTTATTTGGATTATTACAGCATGTGAAAAGTACAAAAAAAAGGTTTTGTGTAGCTTTGAAATACCGAAGCTAAAATACAGAATGGAAAAAAATGTGGTTTTCTTCACAATGAAGTGATAGCAGAATTATTATACTAGATTATTCATCATTCAGAACTCTCTTTTTGCTTTAATTTACAGTATATTGGTTACTCTCAGAATTTACAAACAACAAAAGTAAGAC
>OMNN01028550.1:0-18805 GCA_900302755.1 Chromis chromis | reverse complement strand
AATATGAATGGAATAAATAGATCTTTTCAATCTATAATAAATTCTACTGTAAAAAATATAGTAAGATTACAAAACAGATGAATATTAACTATTGTCATTATGATCATTTTAATGATTCTGAATGCCAGCACTGACATCCTGCTGAATTTCAATAGACATGATATAATTGTTGTCACAGGGGCATTTTTTCGCCGCTTCAGCTGAAAACAAAATACAATAAAGTTGTATTCAAACAGTAATGGGCACACTGATCTAACTGAAGGAAAAATAACTTTTATTCTGGATATTTTGGCTGTTGTGTATTCAAAAGATGTCTCGGACACTGAGGTGTGTAAAGTGAGGACAGGAAGGCCGCCATGCTTCGATGCTCACAGTAATCCTCAGCCAGAAGCATCGCCGTGTTTTCCACTACGGGAGCTCAGCTTGTTAGCTGCAAGATTAATTAAGTTGGGTAGGTTAAAACACTTGCAGCAGCAAAGCCCCTGACCTGCATACTGTGGTAAGTTTGGGATTCATTATATTAAGCTGGTGCTTTTGTATCGTGCATGCATCCCAGATATACTTAGTTTTATCTAAATCTAACTGCTATATTTGAGAAAATGTTTTTTTTTTCCACATTTCTGTGAGCTCAAAATGTTGCACAATAACACAGAAGTTATCAATTTTGATATTTTTTAAACAAAACTTTGCAAGAAAATGCATTTTCTCAACCCATGCAGCCCATTTACTGTCACCCTTCAAGCATTAAGCTATTTTTAAAGTAAGGATTACTCTCCCACAGTCTTTACAGTTGGTCTTTACATTGCCATACTTCTGCGGCACAGATTTCTTTGCCCTCCTTATTGGAAATTACTGATGGAACCTTCATTCCAGCATGAAACAGTAAACCACTTACAAAGCTGTTTAACTCCACCGTCACGTGTCTCCATAAAGCCTCTTTTATTCTGAGGGCACACCAACCTATAGGACCTATAAGACAGGCAGAAGTTGTTCTACTAAAAGGCATATGTTTGCTTGGGTTATCCATTAATCCTGTGTGTCCACAGTTTGCACTTCTAGGAAAGTGCCGTTTTCAGTTCATGATCTTAGTATAAAATGATTAAATGATTATCTTGGAGCCGAGAGGTAAAGACAGGGACACTGAAACCAGGTCACAAGGTGCACTGTAACCTTTATAAGCATGCCTGACCTCTTTGACCTGAGTAATCGGGAAGATTAGATAGTGTTAGATTCAAAGATCGAAGCTCTTTGGGCCATTGCTAAAACTATAGAATGAGCAACATGTGATACTATAAGTGTCCAAAAAAGCACATTGTCTGTGCTTTTAAACAATTTTTTGCACATTCTTCTTTTGCAGAAACATTGAACTACCAAACTGAATCTCTAAATATGTAAAATTAAAATTGTAACAGAAGAATATAAAAACACCCAGCTCAGTCCAGAAAAGCTGCATTTGTATCCCGACAGGCCTTGTGCTTTTCAATATTCACTTTCATGGTTTAGTTTTCACTGTTTTAACTTAGTTTTACACTCGTGTTTTATTTCTGGGGGGCAGTGGTGGCGCAACGGTTAAGTCTCTGGGCTACTGATCAGAAGGTCAGAGGATCAAACCCCAATGCTGCCATTTTTGGACCCTTGTTCAAGGCCCTTAACCCTTCCTGATCCAGGGGTGCTGTACCATTTTGCTACCACTGGTCAGTTGATTTTTTAGATGCAAGTGCAGCAGATGCATTTGAGATACCTGAGATCCAAATGCAGACAAGCACTCATAACAAAGGCTTAAAAACACCAACTGGCTGGACTGCTCGTGCAGGTGAGCAGCACTGCCAGTCTCATATGGAGCCGTTGGAGGGTGGCTGGTGTTTATGTGCTGTGGCTTGATGAGGGAGTGAGCAACAGGTGTGGAGGGATTGGAGGGAATTGGAACAGTAGGGATGTGGACTGAGAGGAACTCTTGGACAGGGAAACATAAAGTCCATGAAAAATAATGAACTGATTAGCTGAGTGGTTGAGGCTGTGCATGAGAAGAGTCTCACCAGGTAAAATAAGTGAAAACATCTGACTGAGGACCATGGATGCATACTGAGCTGTAATCTGGGCATTTTTTCAAACACTCAGAAAACTATAACCTCGATCTACAGTTCCCTTCAGCTTTACAGAGCTTCATAACAAGTTTCAACTCATTGTTTAGCTGCCTGGTCCATACCTTTACTGTTTTTGGTTTGGTTCATTCTCACCTGTCGCAGGTGGAGCTTTTTAACCGACAGAGAATCGGTCTGGTTCTCAACAACGTTCCTAAATTGTTTGGTTTCGAACCAAAATATTGGTTCCATAGCAAGTACCAAATGTTAGTCGAATCAAAATAGTAACCATGACAACATCATAGTCCAAACTAGGCATGTATGAAATCTGTGAAAACAAACAAGCAAAACTGAGGAGTGTATTTTGCCTGGTTGTTGAAGAAACTCAACTTTACAGTCAATGTGGTCCTATTCTTAATTTCAGAAGAGGCTTGAAGGCTCTGATCGGAAAAGCTACTTGCATGCAAAACCTGCTGGAGATTGGTGAAATCCACCACCTGCTGGACTTGAATGTGGAGCTGGTGCTGCCATCAAAATGTACCAGTCTGCTACAGGGCATTTGATTCTGTGGGTCCTGAATAGAACTGGTGCACGAACAAGAACAGTACTTGTTCTTTGTCAGTTGTTTTTGCAGCAGACAGCTGTTTTCAGAGAAAAAGTACTAAAAAAGCCAACACATTCAGAGACTAGCATAATGGAGCATTTAGCAACTTAAGAGCCAGATATTTCCATCAGTAGTTGGTAGGGACCAAAAACAGAGCTAAAAGAGAGTAAATATTTGAATATCGTTCATCAGGTCACCAAAAACATTGCTCTAAATAAGTGTTAATGTTGCTTCCTAACAGCTGGATGTGTAAATAAACAAGTTATTTTTTGTTGAAATTAGTAAATGATACAAATTTGCATGATGTTGCCAAAGGTATGCCTACATTTTGAGAATGGATGGTTGACATTTTTCTATCTTGGAGCCAATAACGTGCATCTGCAGCGTTAAATCCAATAACTGCTCTCAAATGTACAGCACATGAAGTGACAGGAGCGGGTGTAAACCCATACAGCTGCGTCTGTGATGTGAGAGTCCAGGTTAAACACCTGGGAAATTCCATCCACCAGCCAACTGACGATCAGTCAGACACAGAATCGGATTGTTTTCAGCCAGGACGGGGAGTCATCCCTGGCTGCTGTGACGTGCTGCCAACCTGCAGCTCTCAGGTGTGTGTCACATTAGAGGTGTTAGCAAAACAGCATGAGGAACAATAGACTGAAGCCAGAAACAAGGAGCCACTGTGCCCCTGACATATGGCCTCTGGCATTGTCCTGTTGTCTGTGCTAATGTCCTTTTTAAAACACAGACAATGAGCGCTTTCTCTCTTTCTGGATCAATCCCATTCTCTGCTCTCACTGGTACAGTAACTGCTGCCACAAAGGCCCAGATACCTTCATTTACCAGGCCAGTAAAGCATTTCTAATGTACAGTAAACTCTACTTTTCTGTGTCTGCTGAAAAATGTCCACGTGCTGAGAGAAGAGAACATTTATTAACAGAAAACAGAGTTCTTTCTTCTAATAGGGAGTGTAGAGCTTGAACTTCATTAAGCCCCAGGATTTCTCTTTGGTCTTACATAAACACTGTTATATCTAAGAGGCACTGATCAAGTTGCGCTGCTATTATGTAACTGTGCTGTTGCAGCGTGACACTGTGTGTGTTTGCAGTTCACTGTCTGGCTGTGTCGCTTTGTCTGCTTGCTGCAGCTGTACCAGGAGAATTATTCTAATCATCTCCTTAGTGTGAGATGAAGCCTGCAGCTCTCTCTTGGTGTTCAGCTGTACAGTTAATAGCTAGAGTTAATGCATCACATACCAACACTTCACAGTGATTGCATGCTGTTGACACAATCAGTGTGGTCTGTTTTACATCTCCCATCGGTACTTCTTACATAACATGTTTGACGAGAACATGTTTTGTTTAGCAGAACACACAGCAGGGCTACTGTATGCACACAAACTGACAAAACATGGCAAAAACAATCAGGAAAAAAAATGTTCAATTCATGTTTACATACATGAGATTACAAATCATCTGATTCAAATTTAAGCTTTAAACCACGATTTTGCAAACAGCCTGTAACCAAATTCAAACAAATTTAATATCCTCATACTCATTTCAGTGCTTTATAGATCAGTTAGAAGTCAATAATTCTGGGTTACTCTGTGTAAAAATGCATTTACAAAGGCTTATGAATGGCTCTAACTTCAAGAAGTCAGCAGTTTTGCAGCTACAAATGTCAACAAAGTCATAAAGGTAATACATTTCTTGATTTCTAAGTATCCTTCAAAATTACTTCACAAGCCCAGAGTTAAGTACATATCAATACGCTATTAATTTGCTGTTCAGCTCTTCTCTTGGAGGTCAAAGGTCAAACAATTAAGTCTCCCTGATGACCTGAAGAGCTAAAGTAAATGCAAATGTCAATATAAAGGAGGGTGAACACCAGACAGAGATGTTTTCAAAAACAGCAGCCCCAAAATGTCCTTATTAATGACTGATCTATTAAGATTAAAATAGGCATAGATTTTTGTTTTGAAATTTTGAACAGAAATACTGCAGAAAAACACATGACCTATTAAAGTCTAGGGGTTTATAAATTAATCAAAATGACTTGAAAAGGTGCCACAGGCGCATTTAAAGAGGTTACGGAAGACACAAATGAGTGTCCTACATGGGTGTTGAATAAGCAGGGATAATATTAAATGAAAGAAGTTGATCAACAGGAGAATACACATTCAAAAGCTATATGGAATATCTGACAGCTTTTGTGCATTATATTCCTTTATTTTCTGCATTTTTACCGTAAATGGATGCATAAAACTTCACAAGAATGCAGAAAATCACAATGAGTATCACAGCACACAGAAATCACAACCCACAATACACAGGGGGAAAAAAAAGGTTAAATAAAATGATTATAAAAGAAACAGAAGTGCAGTGTTTCAGTATTTATTTGCTTGTTTCTTTGTTAGTTTCCCTTAAACAGCATCAATCTCAGGCTTTATTTGCAAACCCAGAATGTGACTGTGGCCCTCCTCTTATAAGATACCGCCTACTTAGCATCTGATTGGCCAGCCTGCCGGTGGAGTCGCCTCTCATTGGCGCCCGTCGCTGCCACTCAACATCTCACCACTGGTTGGACTGTGGGGCTCCAAAAGAAATCATATTTGTTGTTGAGCTGCTCGGCGGGGAGCTGCTTGTCATTGACCGGCGGGGCTGCTTGCTTGCGGGGGTCTTTTCGGTTCGTCCTGGCTGCCGCTGGTGCTTATGGATATTTGTAGCTTAAAGACGAGGCAGTGAGTCAGTATTTGGTACAGAATGGTTTTAAGGAAAAGACTAAAATGGTGCCTTTGTAGTGGGAGTATTAATGTTGCCGGTGCCTTGTAGCTGTAGTGAAAGTTAGCTTATGAGTAGCATAACGTTAGCCGAGTAGCTAATGCTAGGCCTTCCGTTTTCTTTTGGCTTGTCAGGACACTTTATTGTTTTATTCCTATCTTTGTCAAGCAGGGCTTTGTAGCTTCTTTGCTTGCTTTTCGTTTGCCGATTTTTTTCATTTGCTCCCTGTGGTAAAAAAAAGGCACTGAAATGAAGAGAGTGAACAGCTTTCAGAGGTAGGTAAAATGCGAAAATCTGTATGGAAAAATAGTGTTTTGGTTCTAACGAGCAAAGATTGAAGATGTAACTGGGTCATTTTAAAGTCACTCATAATGTCACATACTTTCATAAAGCAATCAGTGGTTGTTGGCTTCCTGTAAACCGCTTTTTCAGTCAGGTTGTGGTGTAAAGCCATAATGTGAACAAAAGAAACTTCAATTTTAAGCATTTTATCATTTTGAAACCTGAAAAAGTAGTAGATATAGTTTAATTACAGGTTAGTTGACTCCATGACAAAAAATACTCACTGTAGCTTTAATAATTATTACAGTTGAAGGTTTTCAATAAGGAAAGGGTGATCAGATGTGAAGACGTCATAAAGAAATCATAAAGCATTACTCTGGGTTTTGGGATCTTGTGACCAGTTTCTGACATGTTATAGACCAAATCAACAAATTATTGCTCAGCTGATGATGATATATGTTATTCTTTAGCTCTAAATCTAATATTAACATGTAGTATAAGGTTCTCTATTTTATTACATGGCAATGCTTTGACAACATAAACCTGTGCAATCTTATCTTTTAAGATTAGTATGAAGATATGAATTATTTGCTCTCATCATAATGTCAACCAGATTAAAATGAGCAAATAACTTCTCCAGCATATTACGGTCGTTGTGTTTTTGATGTTAGTTCAGTGTCCACTTCACTGCTGTTAGATTATTATTTTCCTTGTTTTATTTCATATCTATGTTTCTTTCGTGTGCTTTCAGTGGTCGTTTTGTGACAGATGAGACTTTGCTGCGTTAACACGACTGTCTTTCTGTGTGTTACATCTATAATACATTTGCAACTCATGTTTTTTTTTCTTTGTTTATTAAGCTGTGGAATATTTTAGTGACTGATTGGTTGTTTTCCTGTAAAATGTCAGAGTCACTGTTGCCCAAAGCACAAGGCAGCATCCTCAAATGTCTTGTCTTGTCCACAACTCAAAGATATTCAGTTTACTGTCATAAAAGAGTAAAGAAACCAGAAAATATTGAAAGTTAAAGAGCTGGATTGTCGACTTTTTTAAATTTAGAAAATTACTTAGCGCAGTTTGCAATTAATTTGCTTTTACTTGAAGAAAAAAAAACGCTCTATTTTGTGTCTTCGTTGTTCTAAACACTGTAAGATAGTCTTCAATCAACTTTTTCTCTTCTGATAAGAGCAGAAAATGAATGGTTTTGTTGGGGAGAAGCTACAAGGTGCTGAATCAGCCTGCCGTAGTTGTTAATGTTTTGTTTTGTTTATTGGTGTGTGTTTCAGGTTTATGAACAGACGGGCCTCCGCTAACTGCCGCTACCAGCCCACCTGCTATGAGCATGCTGCAAACTGCTACACTCATGCGGTGAGTGTTTTATAATTGTTTATTTCTTAATGTAGGGGATGTAATCTAACATGGAAAGACATTCATCTGCTCTGAGGTAAAAAAAAAAAATCACAGTAACGCCATATATGTAGCTGCTGATCTGCACAGTGTTTTAATGGTTTTGTGATGTCGTCTCATCTCCGCAGCTCCTCATTGTGCCGGCCATCGTAGGCATGACGTTGCTGCACCGTCTGTCGGACAACCGCTGGGAGAAGATCACAGCCTGGGTGTACGGCATGGGGCTGTGTGCCCTCTTCCTGGTCTCCACTGTGTTTCATATAATTACCTGGAAGAAGAGCCACATGAGGTGAGGAGGACTAAATTGATGACAAATAACTTGGCACAGAAGTTAGAGAGAAATGTTCATGAGGATGCAGACTTGACAAAGACGTTCTTGTTTTTTTTTCATTTGCGCAATCTATCCTCTCTTCACTGGCTCCCGATCACTTCTCGTATTCTTTTTAAAATATTGGTGCTAACTTTTAAAGCTTTGCGCGGTCAAACACCCAGATATATTGTCGACCTCCTTATGTCCCAAATAGAGCTCTCAGGTCTGGCCAACAAAAACTACTTGCTGTATCGCAAACCAAGTACAAAACCTGTGGTGACTGTGCTTTTCAAGCTCTCGCACCGAAGCTGTGGAATGCTGTTCCTCTACAACTGGGATCGGTCGACTCCTGTGAAACTTTTATGAGGCAGTTGAAAACGTTTTTATTCAGACAGGCCTTTGGTTGACCAGTAGCTGCTCTATTTTATTACCTCCGCCAAGCGCTGATACTCCATTGTTGACAAGGATTTGTTCACGCTTTTTTGCATCTTTTAGTATCATTGCTGGCTTTGTCCTGGTATGCTGTTTGTTTATACGCTTCATATCAAACCCTTTCTGTTACTCTTTCATACTTTGTTCAACTGATGGACTCTTAATTTGACATGTGAGGATACAAACAACAATATCAGTACCATCACTGCTTCTGAGAACGTATTTAGCTGCCTGGTTTTACAGTTGTTGTTGGATGCACAACTTTTTGCTGACATCTATTTTTTTTAATGTATTTTACAATGAAGCTATATTTTCTCAGCATAAAAATGTAAAAAAAATAAAATAAAATAGATAAAAAGATAATGAATGACCAGACATGTTGTACTGCTTTTTGCTCTCAACTGAGTTTTCTTAATATGACAAGTTAAAGTATTTGCTGTGACTTTAGACTAGAGCTTACAGTGAAAGAAACCTTATCAACAAATAACCTAATAAGGGTAATTTTTAGTCAGCACATTTACTTTAACTTAGTTTGGTGATGCTTTTTTCCCTTCCATTTAGCCACTGTGCTGTGCTGTGGTGCTATTTTTAAAAGGTGAAATCTAATTTTAGTGTGTTTTATAATGTAAGTGGCTTCCCAAACTTTGCTGCTGAGCTTCTGTTTGTGGAAGTGTTTTGTCTGAACTGAGTGTAATTTCCATTCATTTGCGGCTCAGATCATCTGTGGAAACTTAATGTCACCTCCTGTGACCCAGAGGGATTTTCCCTGCAGGAACATGCAAATAATGATCCTGCTTTGCATCACTGGTGTTGAGTAAAGAAAACATGACCTGATTGTTGTTTGTCTGTTCCAGGTCGATGGAACACTGTTTTCACATGTGTGACAGAGTGGTTATCTATTTCTTCATTGCTGCCTCCTACACACCTTGGTGAGTGTCACACAGAGGACAGAATACACCCACTGGGACTAGTGTCATAGGTGGAAGACTAATTTGGATGCTGATGACATTATATTTTTTTACCTCGTCTCTCGTCAGGTTGAACCTGCGTGAACTGGGCCCTCTAGCAGCACACATGCGCTGGTTTGTGTGGCTCATGGCTGCTGCTGGAACCATATATGTCTTCAACTATCATGAAAAGTGAGTCCATGTCACACTTTGATCACCATTTGTTTGTCTGTGTATGAGATATTATTCAGAATTTAAAAACTTACAAGATAAGATAGAACTTTAGTAATCCCAAGGTAAATTCTTGTGCCATAAAAAAGTACATGACATTAGAATATATGCAGTGTCTGAAGGAAAAGCAATACGATAGAATAATACGTATGTAAAAGTAATTTAAAGCTAACATATGACTAGAATATGAAAGTATGAAGTAGCAAAATATAATATTGCACATGGAGCTGAAATATTGCAATCTGGACAAACTTGTAACTGTGCAGCATCCATTTCTAAAATTCCTCATTAGACAGTCCAATCAGATGTTTCTTTAACATTTATTAGCAGGTAAAATCACGATGAAATGACTGATAATTGAGAAATTGTCAGAGATGCAGTGCCTCCTGCTCCTCAAATGGGAAGATTTTCTGGTTTTCTTGTGGAATATTGGTTGATGTTTTCATATATTATAGAGATTATATTGATAATTTGAGAGAATAATCAACAGATTATCTCGAGTAGAAAAGAAATTAATTGCAGATTTAATTGCAAGGTGGAAAAAAAATCAAATTAGCAAAAAAAGAGTAAAAAAACGAGACAAAAACAAAGCATTAAAGTCCACATTGTATATATGATTTATGTGACTTATGATCACCTTTTTCAGACATGATGTGTAATAATGCACAGGAACACATACATATTCTTCTGTGTCACGGCTGTAGATTAACTGTTTGACTTGTTGTACTGGTTTGTCACACCACCATATGTTTTGCACCAGCATATAATTATAATGTAATAACAATATACAGCACCAATATGTAATTATATTATAATAAAATGTATTGCACCAGCATATAATTATATGCATAACACAGTAGCAGGTAAATAGATCATTTCATTCGTCATGCAGTGAGAAACTTAAGATACAGTTCTACTGTCAACCACATTGGCTGGTGCAGTAGCTACCAGTGTCTTCCAGAGGGGCTCCACATCAGCCTAATGATCACCATGCACTCACATGAATGGGACTGCGTGAAATTTTAATTTGCGCATTTTCAAAATGTTGCATTTTCAACCATTTTGTAGTTTTAAACCTTTTTGCGTGTCACTCAGATTGTATGTGAGTTTTAGAGTCCTTACTCTTATCACTAAATACTCTACTACAACAATCAGTTAGAATTCAGTTTGAAAATCAGTTCAACAGGTGATTTTACTCTCTTTATCCTTTTCTCTGCCCTTGTCTTCGTTGACTGGTGTTCAACAAACGTGTTTTGAATCCCCATAACCATTTTAGAGCAGGTTTGACGAGTTCTATCCTCCATTAAATTGTTTGTGTTCAGTCACAGTAATGGTCCGCTAACACCTGAGCGTCGTCCTGTGGAGGTTTCCACAACATTAGCTTGGCTGCCGGTGTCAAATCACACCAAATATCTGTACACAAGTTGTGTTTTATAAGATCAACTAAAGTGAGTTGGTTTGAAGAACATAATTGGAAGTAAATTGCAGCCTCACATTGACTGTCATTAACAAATAATTCAGAAAATCACTCTTCATAGTATTTTTCCTTTACTTTTTAACGATCTAAATAGTATGAAGGTTTTAGTTTCTCCTCATGCTTGAAATTGTCTTTGAATTTTCTTCACACTGACTTTATGAACACGCTGTACTTATTTGTCTCCACAGGTATAAACTTGTTGAGCTGGCCTTTTATTTGACGATGGGATTTTTCCCCGCATCAGTCGTGACGTCAATGGTAACGCTATTTATTCATGCATTCACAGTCACATGCAGTTCATGTCCTGAAACATCCCCTGACAGAGTGTCTTGCTAAACAGAATGTTTTTACAGAGCCCAAAGCGAAATAGTGATCCGTTTAAAATCTATTTAATTCATAAATATGTTGAGCATCAGATCAGAACTTATATACGTGCATGAAATCTGTTTTTGCAGCACATTGTGGGAATAAATCTGAAACAAATACAACCTTTTTAGGTTAAGAATTAATACTATTCAGAGTAAAATACATGTTTTGATTTTAACGCTGTACTTGTTTGGCATTTTTTAACACAAAAGATTATTTACCAAACTCAATCCAATCACAAGGATTTCTCACAGCTTTTGTGCTTTTTTCAACTTTTATCAGTTTATTTTCAACTTATTATCAGATACTTGGCTTCTGTTGCATAATACTTGCTACCTGCTGGCAATTTGAAGTTACTTACTATGTGAACACCCTACATCAGCAGCAGCCCACAGTCAGTAGAATGATGAGCGTCTTTGTACAAATAGATGTTTGTAATGTTGCAGTTAATAATAGTATTCTTGTTTTTTGTCTTTTGCAGAGCAACACCGAGGGACTTCAGGAGCTGGCCTGTGGAGGACTCATCTACTGCCTCGGTGTGTTCTTCTTCAAGAGCGACGGCGTCATCCCCTTCGCCCACGCCATCTGGCACGTGTTCGTGGCGCTGGCTGCGGCCGTGCACTACTACGCCATCTGGAAATACCTCTACAAGGCTCCCAGCGCCGACACCCTCCTCCACTCGTGACCAAGACCGGAGCCACCGGTCCACCTTTCCCCCTCTGAGCAGAGGCGCCTGCACGCCGACTCCCTCAACAACTGCCCATTGAAGCTGCTGCGACAGCCGTAAAAGTTTACGAAAATAATGACCATGAATTGTTTACTGTTTTCTAACGTGGAGGAGAACAGATTTTTCAGTGTCTCCCCGATGAACAAAAGCTACTTTCAAAGCTGTTTTGTAACCATAAGAAAACTTTGACAGTGAGGGAGAGAATTTTGACCTTTTACACTTGGTATGAACCTTGGCACATTTGAATGAGTATTTGAGAAATTTGATAGCAGTCCTTTGTATCACTTGAAGTGAGTAACATTCCACATTTGGGGTCATTTGAGTGTCAAAACCCAGAGATTGATCTGGTTCAGGTGGTGATTTGAACAGGGAGGATATCGAATGAGGTGCTAAAAATCAGCTCTCATATGTAGCTTTTTATCATTTGAAATTTTTAAGATTCTAGTGTTGATACGAAGAGCTGAATTTCCATTTTCTTTTATTGACCAAAAGAAACCAAAGGTCCTCAGATATTGTCCAAACACAAGAAGCTGTACAAGAAATGAGCCAAAGTGACGTAGCTTAAAATGGCAAAATTTGGTTTCAATCAGGAACGAAGTCGTCAAAGAACAGGTGATTTATTAATCTAACCACACATTTGATGCCAACTTTCAAGACTTTGTACAAAAAATGTTGCGGTTTGATGCTCTTATCAGGAATTGATATGGATTTGTTCTCCGCTGGTGTAGTTTCATCTTGGTTAGTAACCAAAAGGCTCTTCATGGAACTCTGTTTTTTCTGGTTTCTTTCTTCCGTCTTTACACTTTTGCACTTTTTTTTGTCCAATGCATGCTTCGTTTTCTGTGACCAGATGCAGTCTTCAGTTTCCATAGAACCACAGTTTCTCTGGTGAGCACGTAGCGCCTCCTGCTGGTGGGCGGCTGTAAGACAGTGTGACAGTGACTCGAGCCAAATGAGAGTAAATCAGTTCAGGCAGTGTGATGACAGATTTTTATTCCACTGTATTTGTAATGTGAACAGTGTGCTGTAGAGTGTGTATGTATGCACGACCTTTGTACTGTAGTATTACATTTCTACTGATCTCAGTTCTTGATTTGCACCTTTAGGAAGAACAGTGTTCCCTGTTTCTGTATTCTGAGGTGGGTCTGATCAGTGGAAAAACCTCATGTTCATGTTTTTGTCTCATGCTGTCGGTTTTGTAAATCTGCTCAATTGCTTCTGATTCATAAGAGAAACCTTCCTGTTGCTTTCCTCTCAGCGATGTACGGAGCTGAACGATGCATATTTTTTAATTGTGGCTCTTCTTGAAATGATTTCCTTAACCACTCTGTTTTGTAATGTTTGTACATTTTGTTTTTTTGTTCCGTTGATTACATGATCCTGGCCTTTGCAGGGAAACAAACCACACTGCTTCTTGTCTGTTCCATTGGCTGTTAATGGTGCTGCATAAACATGAATGCTCCTCCATTATACTAAATATCATCTTTCTAATGTGACTATTAAAAAATGATAATGACCCACGTCTGTGCCTCCAGACAAGATCCTCTTTCATAATGAGCTCTCGCAGGTTTCCTTTTAAATTCAGGATGCACTGACCATCTGTCTGTTTTAATGGGAAATCAAGCCCTCATTAGGCCCACAAAAGAAACGAAAATCGTCCTTTAAATACAGGTTCTGCCTGGATTTAGAACAACAAGGAATATGTCACATTAAAGACTTGTACAACTCAGTTTTATGGGTAAAGAAACCTAAAACATGCATACCTGCTACTTAAATCAAGAACATAGATAACTGAGCATCTAACTTTTCAGTGCCAGTATTTTTTATTTTGTGCTACAAACATACTTTGGTTGGTGTTGAAGTGTTTAATACCAGTCAATATTAAGCCTAAATATTACATTCTTTTCTCTATAAAACTGTTTTTTAAACTAGCAAACAGAAGCCATGAAGTCATTAAATCTGTTCAAAGAACAGATGTAGGAACCAAACCTGAACATAGAATTCAGTGACAGCTTTTAGTACTCAACAGTGTTCTACACACACATTTGCTGGTTTTTGAACTTCACAAAAATGGTTTCAGCTCCGATACCAAAATAATCCTTTTCTGACACTAAAGTAAAGACAACTTTTTAAAGGTATTGTTTTTTAGAACACAAAATTGCTCTGCAAACTCCGGGGAATTGAACTTTTTCCCCCCCAAAACAATGTTCTTTGCTTTAATTCCCTCAAATATACAGATATAGAAACTTCTCAATCGCTTTAGCTGCACTTCAGAGAATTAAAATTGTGTTCAGTGTGCAAAGTTGCCCCATTTTATGACTCAAATAAGTAAATGTGTGATATGTGAATATACAGAGCATACAGGGGAATGTAAAAGTTTTAAAACCTCTGGAAGAAGTTTCTGTCACTGTGAACAGACACGTGAGTAACAGATGAAATGATTTCCCAGAGGTATAAACTGGAAAGTTTTTTTTAAAGCAATATTACTTTATTATTTCCATCCTTCATAGTTTCGAAATAACAAATAATGAAAACTAAAGTTTGGTCATCCTGGACACATTTCGAGTCTTTCAGTTCTTGTTTGTTCAATTTCCATTCGTTCTTCCTGCAAAAGGTTTCTACATCTCAGACTGTTTGCTCTGTTTGGAGGTCTCTTTTACCGATTTTCAATGATGTTTTGCTTGGTGGACTGTCAAGGCCATGACCAAACCTTCAGCTTGCAGCTCCAGAGGTAGTCCATTGGGAATTTTGCCGTGCATTCAGAGTTATTATCTTGTTGTGGAAGCCTTCCTCTTTTCATGCTAGGTTGTTTCACAGTGTTTGCCTCCTAAATTTAATCTTTAACTGAATCCATTCCTCTTTAAAATGTTCCCCGTGCCACTGGCTCCAACACAAGGCCGAAGCCTGATGGATCCACCCATGTGCTTAACAGCTGGAGAAGCTTTTCTCCAAACACACTATTCTAACTTCCTCTGTCCACAGGACTAGTTTCCAAAATGCTTCAGGCTTGTTTGGATGTTCATTTGCAAACTTGTGTTGCTGATATTTGTGGTGAGGATGCAGGAGATTGCCATGACTCCTCCATGAAGGCCATATTTGAGCAGGCATTTTGTAGTTTTATTTTGTTTTAAACCTGCAAGCAGTTCTCTCTGAAAGTTCTCTGGGTTTCCAGACCTCAACTTGACCTTCACAGTTCCTAAAATTGCAACTACTTAATGACATTACAAACTGCTTTGTAGACATTATTCTAACATTCAGAGTTTGGCAGCTGCTAAGAGGTGCACATGGCTGCCAACTGTTAGGACAAGGTTGAGAAGTATTTATAAAGCTGTGAAATCTGCTCTTGCATGGTGCTTCTTTGTTTTTTTTTCACTATGAAATTGCACAAAACAAAACAAAAAATACAATCATGTTGCTTAAAATGTTGAAAAGAAGGTGTCAGTTTTAACTTTATTTTGGGAAGTAGATCATCTTCTACTCACATAAATCTCATGTTTTGCATGAAGCTGTATTTCAGTAAAGCGCTAAGAAATGTCAATACCAAGCTTTGAAACCACTGTCAACATTTTTTGAACGTATATTCCTTTTTTTTTTAAAACCAAAAATTAGCCAAAACATGATAAAACTCACAAAGAAGCTGCACAAAAACGTTACTTCCATTAGAAAAACGGCCCAATACCTTCATCTACTGTATATTGGGAAATATCTTCAAACAAACATCAAACGTAACTAAGAATGACCAGAATTTGGTGCCAAATTCTGATACCAAGCCCTTGTAATCTTTTTTGAATCCAAGAGCAGAAAAATAAGACACAGCAGGTAAGAATTGGGATTTTATTAGACACTACAAATTACAGAGAGACAGAGAGGCTGAGGGCTGAACAGCACAAATAAATGTTATGCATCCATTCCATGACAAACAAGACCGAATACTCCTTATATTGTACTTTTATACACTCTGAAACAGTCTGTTGGTGTTGCCATGAATACAATGGTTACAAGTCTGTTGCAATGTCCAAAATAAGAAATGAAACAGAGTCGTCAGTGTATATAATATAGAGATTTTGATGCACTAAGAAGCCCTTCAGTGCAGATCTGAACCCATCCGAGCGGTGCTGTGATGAAGACTTTACATTGCTGAGAGACTGGGGAACAGTCAGTGTATTCAAGGCACTGGAATAGACTCAGAATTATGGTTAACATTTCCGGGTGAGGTAGTGAGGTAATTTTGGGATACACATGGATTAATTATTGGCTTTTTCCTATATATATGAATATATATATATATATATATGTATGATTTCATAAAAAGATGCTCCAGAGATTCGGGAGGCATCGTTCCAGTCTTCACTCTTCACTGCAAACCCTGTTTACACTCGAGTGTCTGTGCAGGTAAGACGCAGAAGGAAAACCCTCCTCTAAAGCGCTAAAGACGATAGTTTGTGGTTAGAAAACAATCTTTTTTTATGTCGCACACACCTTTGGATCGGATCTATAACGTTCAAGCAACTCTGGGACTGAGACTGGAATGTATAAGCTTTGTTTTTTTGGGCGGATGTCGGCTTTTCTGACTGAGTTTAGGGTTGTTATGTCCTTAAATCGGGTTGTACTCGCCTTGAAAAGAGCTAAATACAAAACACTGACTAAAATTTCAAGATGTCTTCACTAAAATATGGAAGTCCAGAGATCCCAATAACAAAACAAAATTCTAATTCACCTCACGAATGTTTAAAAATGCACAATTACTTCCTATACAAACACTTTTCATTTTCAAATAGCAAACATGACTTTCACATTTGATTTTAGCTCATTTCTTATAACAAAATGAAAATGGCTTGGATGGAATACATTCTTGTTGTATTGGTCATCCAGATGAATTGGTGCGTCATTTTTGCACACTACAGAACGACAAGTTTCACATTTGGGTAAATTATCTTACAAAGGTTAAAAAAAACCCTTCTTGTAAATGCGCTAAATATGAAGCCACCACCATCAGCTGGTTAGCTTAGCTTAGTAGAAAGATCGAGGAAGCCGCTAGCTTTTCTCGTCTAATTGGTACAAAAACAATTATTCGTCCAAGGAATAGTCCAGTACATAATCAGCACAAAATGTTGTTTTTGTATAAATTTGTTACCCTTGGGCAGAGCCAAGCTAGCCAATTCCTAGCTTAGAAGCTGCTAACGATTCCATTTTAATTCTGGCATCTTCGGACTTCCATACTTTTGATCTGAAACGTCCGTATCAGACTTGAAAAAACACAAATCAGTCACATACCGGACCGACTGGCGGAAAGCTTTACAACATGCTGCTCTGCAACACAACTAACATTTGGGGGACTCCACTGTAAGCCTTAACCGAAGAGAAAGTCTCTATAAAAACAACAAAAGGAAATAAAAAAAGCTTCCCAGTGTCCATCACTCAGGTTCAGGGACACACTACAACTGCACTGACTGAAGGAACCAATCACACACACAGAGCAGCAATAGTAACCAGCTATAGATCTCCCTTCCTTCATAGTAACTTCATCCCATCAAATCGAGCCGTTACAGAAAGCCTTAAGTATTCACCAAGAAAGGAAAGAAACACCTGTTACTGGACGACTTCTTAAACGTTGGAAGGTTTAAACATAGTGAACAAAGTGTCCGAATGTGGGCATTTAAAAGAAATCTTAACTGTACATTCTTTCTTCTGAACTGCATTTTCAGCATCTGCTTCTTTTGAATTAAATGACACGGGAGCCCAACGGTGGCGCCAACGTAAGCAGGAGTGTTGTCTAAGTAAGGATAATGATGATAATGAGTACAATAATGCCCAGGCGGTTTTGGGTGCTGCTGAATGTCCACAAATCTCTGTAAAACTACCACATCCTACCTAATATAGAATATCAAAATACCACTATATGCATTTGTCTTTGAGTTATATACTTGTATTCTTTAATAATTTTCTGAATCTGTTGTGCCTTTAAAATACATAGTTCAGTAATGTATAGGAAAAATACTGTACAAAAAGAACAACTTATAGAATAGGTTTATATAAACATATCTCTTGTAACCAATATATCATCTCTGTTGTGAATCGTTTGGTCTGCAGTAAACAAATTGATTGGGTTAACCACAGTATTGGACAACACCATCCAACTTTTTTTGTCAACATCTTTTACATTCATACAGCCATCTTTAAAAAAGAAGGCAAACATAGAGCTACAAAGAGAGACTACAGACATCTGTATTGATTTCAAAAATAAAAACACTCATATTAATCATGCTAAGTTTAACAGAAGCAAAAAGAATTATCAACAACTTTGCAAAACAAAAAAAAGAAGAGAGAGAGAGAGAGAGTAAAGATTTGCGAATAGCATTTCGTTCCGTGAAAGAAATCATGCTTAAATCGGAAAACAAGGAGGAGGCTAAACAACAACAATGTCAAGAGTAGTATTAATACTAACAATTATATCAACAGAATATATATATATATATATATAAAAAAACAACAATCTTCCATCTGAGAAATAAAAGGTAGATAAATATGAGGCGGAGGAAATTTTGAGCGAGTGGAAACATTGCACCGGATCAGATTGTGAGACACGCATTAGTGCAGAGGTCAACTAAGGTTAGCTTAGTTAACGGAGGTGAGCTAAGACGCATAACGGGAAAAGGAGGAGGACGATAGGTTGTGATCTGCCAGCGGGGCAAGCAGGGAGGGCTGAGGAACATATCTCAGTTTAGCTGTGGGTAGGAATTATTGCTCAGTGTCCGAGTGATGAAGAAAAAAATGACTGGTTTTCAGAAACGGCAAATCTGCGCCAGTATTGCACAGAAAAACTCTTTTGTTAAGTGCTGTCTGAACGTTAAAATACCGCATATGCTGTTAGAGGAGAGTAGTGTTAGAGCGCGAGGAGGGTTAGACAACCGATATACGACATGAACATCAAGAAAAGGGGTCAAAAAAAAAAAAAGATGAAGAAAAAACAAAACCGTTACAGGGCTTAAAAACACAAGCCTTAGAGGGGATAGAAGCAGGCTCCTGGACACGTCACAGAGGGACGAAGAAGAAGAAGGAAACAACAGTTTTCAGTCCTGATCTCATGTATAAAATCGGTATGAAAGTGAACAACAAACAGCATGGCATCGTTTCTCAAAAGTGGAAGGTAGCAGGGGGGGG
>OMNN01028549.1:0-11951 GCA_900302755.1 Chromis chromis | reverse complement strand
TAAGTAACATGTACATATTCATTTCACATCACTATGAATGTAACTTACATCATCAATGACTGCTACACCACTGTAAACATATGGACAGTTGAACGTCGGAGAAAAGAAGGAACTGCAAAGACCTCTTCCAAAATAAGAGCGCCCATTTCAAAATAAAGGCATGAATATACAATAGTCTATAACTTGAAGAATTCTTAACACTATCTATCTATCTATCTATCTATCTATCTATCTATCTATCTATCTATCTATCTATCTATCTATCTATCTATCTATCTATCTATCTATCACCAACAAAGCACAGTAATCAGATTGTTTTCAAAAGTAAAAGTACCACCATATAATTATATAAATACAGTTTTTTAAGTGTTGTACTTAAGTGCTTAAGTGGGAATGCAGTTGTGTCAGCAAAAACATAATTCAAGAATCAAAAGAAAAGTAGAATGGCCAGTGTCATTATATATTATATCACAGTGTTCTTGTTATTTCTGTTATTTATCATTTGAGGTAGTTAAATATGTGAGAGTGCATCACATTTTATAGGATGATCATGTTTTCTATTTAAAATTTTCTGAAATCTCAAAAGGATCAATAGTAGTCTGATAAATGTAATGCAGTTTGGTCTCTGAAATGTTGTGCTGAAGACACATGAAGTATCAGAAAATGGAAGTATTCTACTAAGGTACCTCAATAAATGTACTTATTTTACAGGTTTATGTCTGAGACAAAGGATTAAAATTAAACAAACGATGATCCCAGACTGAAATAGATTCACAATGTGGGCACAAACATACGTTTTTGAAACAACTCTGCATTTGTTTTCTATTAAGTGAAGCGGGTGTTTAATTGACTGTTGATGGCAGATGTTGCCAGAGGTTGAGCGATTAAAAGCCTGATTAAGAGCGAACCTGCTGCATGACATAGTGCATCACATTCACTTTCATAAACATCGCCTGTCTTGTTTGATGTAGTTCCACAGGCTTTGCCCAACATGATTTAAGTGTTTGGGGTCCAGTTTTACATGTTGTTTGGCAAAACTTGGACTGTGTCTTCTTCTGTTGCCTGGAAACCAAACTTTGTGTGTCTCTCACTTCTCTCACTTTCCTATTCTGACATCATTACCATCAACCTCTGTCCTCCTTGTTTACTAAGACATAAAGTCCTTTGAGGACTTAAACGAGCGCCATAAAGTTGTCTTCACTAAACTGCTTGTGACGTAGAAAACTACTGTCCGCCCTGGATGATTGGACATGAAAAGAAGAACCTGACATTTGGAGTTGGTGCAATTAAGGCTAGTGGATAAATGTTTTTGGTAAATGTAATTAATGAATTTCTGCTAATAATTCACTTGAAGTACAACATAAATCAGTTTTAATGAAAAGGATTCTAGTTAGTTTTGGGTTTTTGTGGTTACTTGACCATAATAATAAAAGCTTGTGTGCCTCCCACACAACCACGTAGTATGACCATTGCAATATAAGTCGTTTTTTCCACCAGTCCTTCTACCACTGTGCTCAAAAAAAAGTGAGGAGGATTTCCATGGAGCATTGCTTAGGTCCTTCTTAAACTGTCTCTGAACTTTACCAAACTGACATTTATTTCCTCACACTAAACCAAACAACCTCGGCTGGGAAAACACAGTCATTGGTGGAAGGTAAACATGAGGTAAGCCTCATACTTGTTGAACATGATTGGTTTTTCCTCTGTGGAGAACTCTGTCTTCATGCTTCATGCACCACAAGTGTTTGTATTTTATGTATTAAGTAGTTGACCAAACTTTACCATTGACACCAGTCATTTGTCCCTTTACCTGGCCCAGCACCACGTTATTTGCTTCCCTTACTGGGTGTTCTTTGCCTTGTAATTGACAACGATGAGGTCAGCTAATGAATGTTGTGTGGAAAAACAACAGATACTGGCGACTTTACAGGATCTCTAACAGACGTGACAGACAATGTTCCACATCCTCTCTCTGTCTGTGACTTGATGTCTCTGCCTGGATTAAAGAGAGGAACAAAACACTAAAAGTGGCTGTAATCAATGTTTTTGATAATAACAATGAATCAAATGTGGAATGTGACGAGGATCACTTGCAGTGAGGAGAATCTGCAGAGCTTTACAGTGTCTTTTAGCTCAGTGTTCTGTTTTTTTTTTTTATTTGTTCACTCTCACCGCTTTCATATTGTGGGATTTGGTCACAATAACCAGCTGGTTTAGATTTTTTTAAAAAGCTATAAAAACCAACTGTGCACAATTTGCTCCTCACCAGACAAAATTGGTAAACACACTGGAGAATTTAGCAGTAAAATAGCTACATATTTCCCTCAGGAAACCAGTTAAATGGGCAAAAAAAAGGATTTGATTTGCGATGACAGAAACACTAAATGAATGTTGCTCTGTAACTGCTAAATGTGTAAATAAGCAACTGTTTGGTGACTGACTCCATGCTCCCACTGAAATAATGTTTCCCATGACATTTTTCTGCTAAAATCTGACATTTTAAATTCATTTATATCAAACCCACTCTGTGACTGAGGTAAAGAATGGCCTCTGATCAAACCATCTGGTCATTACATAACAAGATGTAGACATGTACCAGATTTAAAAACCAGGTACAGAATGTTATTAGCCTGTGTGAAACTCGGGACATGGGCTCAAAACTGTTTAACATTTGACAATCCTAAAAAAATTAACTCAAGGTCTACATAAGGGAATATTTTTAAATGGTTTGCATTTGAATAAATGTTCCTTCTTCAGGTGGTTTAAAGCAGCAGTCATGATTTTATTGCTACAAATGTTTTGTGCTTTAAGCTGCTATATTTACAGTAGAAACTTAGTACGCAGCATCAGAATCACACACAAGGTCTTCTTCTGTCATCAGCATGCACACTCTGCATGCAGAGTGATGAAACAGAAACGTGCAGGCAGAACAGAGGACGAATGCCCAATCTGACTCAATCAGCATCGATCTTGCACGTGCGGGGTCGATTCATGAACTGCATTTGTTCCTCAGACCCCCAACTGCCCCTCTTTCATATGTAGCACTATCTAATAACCATTGGGTGTCACGGTTGTAGAAGGGAGGTGACAAATTATAAAGATAATAGTGTAATCAAATGACAATGTGGCACACTGCCGAGAGAGGAGGGAGGGTTGCATAGAGGTATAAAAGAGACGTGAAGGACTGTGTTGAACCAGAGGGAAGAACAGAGGCGGAGAGAAGAAATGTGAGACAGAAATCTAAGGACATTCCTTTGCAGAAAATATAAAGGCAGGAGCTCAGAACTGAGATTGTGTGCTCAACAAAGAGGTAAGAAAAGAATAGATTATTACGCAAGTTCATGTGTCCTTAAAAATCTGCCAGCTATGGAATTCAATTTGTTTAGAGAGGTAGGAATATTACAATTTAAGTGCAACTAGATGGTAATTACATGTGTGACTGAAAATATTAAAATAGCCAGTTGCCTTAGTGGTTTAAGTCAAACTATGGTACATAAAGTGAATAGTTCATTCTAATTCCAGTGCTTTTAATTTGAATATATGTAATTTGTAATTTAAAACCTTACGTGTTCCATACATGAGTCCTAATTTCAGATTATTGTTAATAGTGTGCATCTCTCCTAATAGTTTTCAGTAATTTCTTTCATTGAACCCAACCTGCTTAATCCTAAACACTGTTGCAATTATGTTATCAGTATCCCTCCTGTTCTTTCAGCTTAAAAACAAAGGTGAAAAATTTCTCTCTTGTGTACGATTTTGCCAGCGTTTTTGTTTTTTTTCTTATATAAACTGTACAAATGCAAACCTTGTGTGTGGGTGTTTGGATTGTGTAGCCAGCGTTTCAGCAGTGGATGCAGAAATGTTTGAGTGTTCCCCTGACAAATGGTGATAGCAAACACAGATGTGTAATCCGAGTGGGGGGCTCTGTCCAGCCATGTTTTTTTCACCCTAAAACCTAAAAGATAAAATTCATGGAACATACACCTAAGGGCATATTCTTTATTCTAGATATTAACTGTTGTTTTATTCACTTTAAAAGTGACCTTTAGATGTCAGATTTTTATTTTTAGCACACTATTGTCTATTTGGCTCGTCTGCAGGTATGTGTGGTATGTGTGTTGAACGTTGGTAACATGGAACATGTTTCAACTTCATCTTCCCACCAGGAGTTTCTGCTGCTAGACTTTATCTTCTTTGGAGTTCCCGGTGTGAAACACATATTACCAGAGGTGAAAGTTCAGAGGTCAGACGTGGCGCCAGAGTGTGAGAATGTCACTGAGGCCTCATCTGCTGTTCCTGGGAATCACTGCAGTCACTGTTGTTACAGCTCAAGGTGGGTCTCTCATGAAGATGCTGACACTCTTTTCAGTGTTTTAGTGGGTCATGTGTAGAAGAATACTGGAACCTTCCTATGGCAATATAGACATTTTATTAAACAGAAATGTCATGGTGTCACCTGCATATATATATACAGCAACTAAAGTAAATAAGTAAGTCAGTCAGTAATGCAAGAAAGGCTGATAAAATGGAAAGTCCACACTGAAATCTCAACATTTAGAGAGCAACAACAAAGTCAAACAATGTCTGAATGTAAACATATGATTTAATAGTTTTTCTTATAAACATCAGATGAGATCATTTTCCTATTTGTGTAATTATTCTCCCACTAAACTAAGCCTTTTGCAGAATTACAGCAACAACTGAATTAGATTCTTAAAAATCTTTCTTGAGCTACTTATTGGTTGTAAAAACCACAACTCTTGCATTGCACCAAAACACAGTGTAGTAATGATTAACATTACTGTAGACATTGAATTTCTTAAAACATTTTTGCAATGGTAAATTTGTCTTTGACTTGTCTCACCCAGCATTCATATATTATAGTTAAAACTAAAATATGTACCAAAATTGGCCAGTCACCAATATTTGATGACGTAAAATGCAATTCAGACGTTAAATGTAAATTCAAGAAAGCAACACATGGAGTAGTTGCTATAGTTTCTTGCTACATATAAATGTAATGAAATGAATGTATGCTTATAAATATTAATACACAAGTCATTTGAGATACAGTTAAGATATCACTCACTCATTTTGATTTGTCTGTTACAGGATCATGGAGAAGAGACAACAAAGAGTCTAGTCCTGCTGTCTACCACTCTGAGGGTAATCGCAATTTTAAACCATATATATTTTCAAATGTGCATGAAGCATCTTGTTGGTTTAGTTTTAATCCTAAATTATGGTAGATATGTTGAACACAATCAGTATAAGCTGCCACTCAGGCCATATGCGCTTCTGTAATATCTGTGTGTCTAGACAACTACGAGTGGACCACATGGTTCAATGTTGATCACCCTGGAGGTCGTGGAGACTATGAGCAGCTCGATGCCATCCGGTTCTATTACCGTGCCCGAGTGTGTGAGACTCCAAAGGCAATCGAAGCCAGAACCACTGAATGGGTCCCAGCTCGTGAAACTGGGGAGACAGTCCATGCCGACCCAACTGTGGGCTTCTGGTGCCTCAATGAGGAGCAAAGTCCAGGGCGCAACTGCTCCAACTACGCCGTCCGTTTCCTCTGTCCCAAAGGTTTGGTGATCAACATCTTTACTATTCATTCTGATACCAAACATTCGAGTCCTGTTCATTAAAAGTTTGGCTTTATCCTGCTTCTGTCTACATGTTTTCAGGTAATACACATGCAACTTATAATAAATAGTATTTCTTCTCTGAGTGATGGTTTGAATATTATTCATGCTCTTCTTCCTATCAGATACCAGTGTGATTATTCAGGGTGCTTGGGGTCCATGGTCAGACTGGAGTTCCTGCCCTGCCCTCTGCGGTCAAGTGGGGGTACAAGTTCGCCATCGAAATTGTCAATCTCGCTCAATGCCTTGCACTGGGCCTAAAGTAGAAGGGAAAGCATGCAACGGACCCGAGTGCCCAAAGACAGGTAGGCTGTCTTTGGTTTAGCTGGACAGGCTCTTCTGCAATTCATTTCAGTCAGGCCATGAATTAGCATAACCTTCTGTCATATTTAGAAAAAGAAATTGTAAACCCACAAGCCACAAAACTTTGTGTTTATTTAATTCTACTCTTTAGATTGTTCCCTGCACTGTGTGATGGGGAAAGTGAACGCTGATTGTGACGCTTGCATGTGTGAAGAGCACATCCTGTTGGGCTCAGTACGCAGTTCTGGAGGTCTCACTGCTGAAGGGGCCACCATCCTTCGTTCTGGCAAACTCCTTACCCTCACAGACCACAACGGACATTTCCGCATCCCTGGTATCTGCCCTGATGGCAACACAACCTTGGCCATCAGCCTGCAAGGTCACGCCACCCTTAACGTTGTTGTGGCCAACAGCGCTGAACGCACCTCAGTCCTCAGTGTCCAGCTGAAAAGAACTGGTACAGTAAACATCTGCATCAAGATTTGAGAAAATTTACAGACAGGGAGTTTGTTAAACATGCAGGGAAGCTTAGCGATAACATATTATTTTATTTCTATTGTTAGAGAAGCTTCACGTGTTGAGCAACCCTGAGAGCAAAGCCAGGAGGGAAGGAAAAAGTGCTGCATTCTGCTGCAAAGTGGCAGGAACGCCACAGCCAGACAAGTACCAATGGTAGGACTTATATGAAAACTTTAGCTCACAGACAATATGACTGTAGAGTCATTTCATGTTTACTTTCAAAAATACAGCATATTTCATGCCTTTGAATCTGCCATTTGTGTGTTCTTGTGTGGGAACCAACAGGTTCCATAACAACAGTCTCATGGAGAAGCAGTCTGAGAGCATGTTGGTCCTAAAACATCTGCATCCTGAGCAGGCTGGGGAGTACTATTGCAGAGCAAGTGGTCCATCTGGGGCTATTAAGACCAAACCAGCGACCCTCAAAATCTTAGGTGTGTTTCTTAATAAGCTGATAAACACATGCTGACAAAGAGCACTGAGTGTTATGAGTGGGGTACATGCTATAATTTACTTTGATAAATGTTAAAACCAAATTTTATTTCTTCATCTAAACTACAGGGAGAGATGAGCCTTCTTGCAACCCCAAGCCTGAATCCCACCTCATCCGTCTTCCCCATGACTGCTACCAAAACAGCACAAACTCATTCTACTACGATGTAGGCAAGTGCCCCTCAAGTACATGTGCTGGACAGCTGGACAGTGGTATCAGGTGCAAAGACAAAGTGGCTTACTGCTGTGGTGTGGCAAAGATGGAAGAGAGACAGCTAACATGCCAAGGGTACCAGCTGCCCACCATGGTGGTGACCGAATGTGGCTGCCAGAAATGTGTTGACACCAAGGCCATTGTGCATGGTAGGGCCATTGCTGCAGACAATGGTGAACCAATGAGATTTGGCCATGTCTTTATGAATGGAGTCAGAATCAGTCGCACAGGGTACAAAGGTACTTTTTCCATCCAGGTCCCTCCAGACACAGAGAGGCTTGTTCTAACTTTTGTGGACAACATGCAGAAGTTTGTCAACACCACAAAAGTACTTCCATTTAACACCAAAGGAGGAGCTGTTTACCATGAGATCAAACTTCTAAGAAAGAAAGCTCCTGTGACCATCAGCTCAACAGAAACCAACACTCTGGAGCTTGGCGAGGTAGAGGGTGAGGAGGCAATGGTTGAAATTGAGATTCCTCCCCATTCCTTCTATAAGGAGAATGGAGAAGTCTTCACAGGTAAAGTCAACGCTAGTGTAACGTTCCTTGACCCCAGAGATGTCTCCACAGCTGCTGCAGCTCAAAGTGATCTCAATTTTGTTGGAGATGAAGGTGATACCCTGCCTCTGAGAACCTATGGCATGTTTTCAGTTGACTTCAGAGGGGAGGAAAACAATGAGCCCCTGAATGCAGGTGAAGTCAAGGTGTTCCTGGATTCTGCTCAGGTCAGGATGTCCGAGCATCTCAACACTATGAAGCTTTGGTCACTGAACCCTGAAACTGGTCTGTGGGAGGAGGAGGGAAGTCTGCAGGTGGAGAAGAAAAGAAGAGGCAAGAGGGAGGAGAGAACCTTTTTGATTGGCAACATGGAGATCAGAGAGAGACGTCTGTTTAACCTGGATGTCCCGGAGAACCGCAGGTGTTATGTGAAAGTGAGGGCCTTCCGGAGTGAACGCTTTATGCCCAGTGAGCAGGTGGAGGGAGTTGTGGTGAGTCTTATAAACATGGAGCCTACAGCTGGCTACTCCTCCAACCCACGAGCCTGGGGCCGATTTGATAGTGTTGTCACGGGCCCCAATGGAGCCTGTCTTCCTGCCTTCTGCGATGAACAAAAACCTGATGCCTACTCTGCCTACGTCATGGCCAACCTTGGAGGTGAGGAACTGGAGGCTGTCCCTTCTGCTCCCAAACTCAATCCCAACCTTGTTGGAGTGCCTCAGCCTTATCTAGGTAAGCTGAACTACAAGAGGACGGACCACGAAGACCCCAGAGTGAAAAAGACAGCATTCAGTATCAATGTGGCAAAACCAAGTCCCAACACAGCCGAGGAAAGCAACGGACCAGTGTACACATTTGAGAACTTGAAAGAATGCGAAGAGGCCCCGTTCAGTGCAGCACACTTCCGCTTCTCAAGAGTGGAAGGTGACCGCTATGATTACAACACCGTGCCATTCAATGAAGATGATCCAATGAGCTGGACAGAGGATTACCTAAGTTGGTGGCCCAAGCCCATGGAATACCGGGCATGCTACATCAAGATCAAAATCAGCAGCCCACATGAGATCAATGTGCGGTCCCGCAACATGGGTGGCACTCATCCCAAGACAGTAGGTCAGCTGTACGGCCTCCGAGACACTCGCAGCATCCGTGACATGGACCAGGCAACTGTTTCAGCTGTGTGCCTGGAATTCAAGTGCAGTGGGATGTTGTATGATCAGGAACGTGTAGATCGTACCCTGGTGAAGGTGATCCCACAAGGAAGCTGTAAGAGAGATCATGTTAATGCAATGCTCCAGGAGTATCTGGTCAACCACCTGCCCCTAGCTGTCAACAATGACACCAATGAGTTCACCATGCTGGCACCTCTTGATCCTCTGGGCCATAACTACGGAATTTATACGGTGACGGACCAGGATCCACGGACAGCAAAGGAAATTGCACTCGGTCGCTGCTTTGATGGCACTTCTGACGGTACATCTCGGGTCATGAAGAGCAACGAGGGCATAGCGCTGGCATTCACTTGTGGAGACCGTGAGGTGACTCGCCAGAGTGTCTTCCAAGCCCTGCAAGGTTCTCAAGGTCAGACAGTGACAAGTGTGGTGAGAGGAGAAGGCAGGCAGAACCGACGCCGGCAGCGGGCCAACGCACCCCGCAGCAGTCGTAGACGCAGCACCAGAAATCCTGCAGGAAGACGTGCAGCAGCTAGGAGCTAAATACTGAAGATCAAGGCTCTACAAGGAGAGCAAATGAACATCTACAATGGAGAAGGGACTGAATGGTGTTAACATCTTGGTTCACATATTTTATATTGATGTTTTTTTTCCAAATTAAGTGAATACATAACAAAACTAAGTTAGGCCCATTTCTTGCATCTTCTTCCCGATTAATGTTTGCATTGTTTTTTTTCCCCACTTTACATTTTCAACTTTACTGTGGTAAATATTTACTTGAAACTGTAAATAGAGTATTTATTACACAGGTCTTACAAATCAGTGAGCTTTTTTATTAGTTGCTTTCAACGTTGTAAACAAGAACAAAAACACAACTTGTCCTTTTGACCAGTGATTTATTAAATCAGATGCTTATAAAACACTGCAGATGCTGTATCTTCCACATTGTATGTATCCAATTGTCCATGTAACATTGAAACTGGTCAATTGCTAGAGAAGAAGAGGAGAAATATGCCCCTTTCGACTAACTGTAGCCCATATGAAGACATGGTGGGGTGAAGCCCATAAGCCCCCGCTCCTCATCACACTTGATACAAGCCTGCAGAAGCAATGATTAGGAGACCAGTTCTAGCAAGTTAGTCCACTTGCCTGATCCATACTTTTTCTGCATTAGTAGAAATCAAATTAGTAAATTACATTTTTGTCATGCACAAAAAATACCTATAAGCACTCTTTGCTCCGTGTTTTCAAGGATATTCCAGAGATGTATCAAGAGAATGGCTGTGAGGTTTTAAAGTCACATTTATTATACTTGTCTATCCCTTTTATCTTACAGTGAATGTCATGTGCTCTCTGTAAAATTACACCTACTACTTACATGTTGAGTCAGTCTCAAATCACCTAAAATGCAACCTTTCCAGAGATAAAGATGAACGATGTACTGAATAATTGTTCTGCATTTGGCAACCGAAGTTATAGATACTATATACACTTTCCTGTAAGAGAACCCTCTACAGGTAAGTGAGACCTATAATATATACATGACATTCTGGTTAGAGAATTTGCATAGAACCTTGTGTTTCTATGTCACTACACTTATAACTGCAATACTGTATCTGCCATTTTGACAGGAGCAACATTTAATAAAAAATTAGCCCCGCAAAACTCAGACAACAGCAGTTACAATGTATTTTCCATTGAAGCTGGGTTACCCAACAGATGTCAAGATCATGATTGTGTATGTGTGTGTATGAGAGAGTCGAGGCTGAATGAGACAGAAAAGGCAATTCCATATGTAAGAACATAAAGAGTGGTGAGACTGGATGCTCCCTGGTATAGTCCCTCTGGTCACTGAAGCAAAATGAAGGGGGCAACATATAGTTCAGATTTTCCAGGATGGCACTGGACAGCATTAGAATGTACAGCTGCATTTCTGAGGGTTGGGAGGGGGAAAGAGCAGTGGTGATGGAGCCAGTGTCACATGAAGTCCTCATAGTCTTGGGCGTAGCCACCATCAAACTCTGCATAGTCAAGGTCATCTCTCATCTGTGCTTTCAAACCACCTCCAGGTACGACTCCTTTCTTCTTCTTCTTTCCTTTGTTTTGCTGTAAATGCAAAAAAGTGACTTAAAAACACATCATGTATGACCACACATGTACAGCAAAACAGCTTCTCAATTTAATCTCAATTCTCTTGTGAAACTATGCGACAAACCACATGAATTATTAATTCTACTGGTAAACTAGCATATTACAAATATGACTGTTGACTTAAAATTAGTATAGAAACTACATAGACTACCAGACTTTAACACTAATGTTTCACTCTGAGCACACATTGGTGGCCTGGATTAGGAGAAGAGCACCCCCTACTGCATAAAAAGTACAAATTCATCTATGAGAAAATGCAAGCATGTAGTTACTTACTTTTTCTTGTTTCTGTTTTTCACTAAGTAGAACTGACAGGGAATTACTGACTTTCTTCAAGTCCTCTACTTCCACTGCAAAGAAAGAGAATAAAAACTGTTAGTCAAGCCACTGGTGGCAAATTTAAGGTACTAATAACAATTAAGTGTAATGATATTGTTCAGTAAAAGCTGGAAAAGATGCTGTTCTTACATGAAATACAAAGTTCCCGAAACAATGAATCCAAGAAACTTGAATAATGCACAGATTTTTCAAACTGGGTTATCTTTTCTTTCAGCAATTTTTCAAACTCTGTGAAGTCTTCTTTGGAAGATGGACACATGGCATCAATCCCAGTGACACTGTTTGAAGTGCTGCCGACACCTGAAAAACAAAAAAAAGGCAGTTTGATGTCTCTTCTCAGGACAAACAGAGTCAGAGGCAAAGCCCTGTTGTTTATATTACACCTCCAGTTTGGTGCTGTTGAATATACCAATGACGCAGCTATTTGGTGAAAACCTGAGCTGAGTGCCTTATTAGCTTATGCAGATTATTATAGACACTTACATTGGTGTCAATGTTTGCCAATAGGTACCAAGAAATTACAAACCAGAAATGCCAAAACAGGTTTGAGGCTCTTTTGAAACAGTTTTAGCATTATATAGTTTGTCCACCAGAGAGCACTGACAAGTTGTAT
>OMNN01028548.1:0-12498 GCA_900302755.1 Chromis chromis | reverse complement strand
GTCCGAGACAACTGTCATCGGTGAGCAACTGTGTCTGTAGTAGTATGTAGTCCACATGCCGTTACTGGCAGCTCAGCGAGCAAACTTTGAGAAACTACACTAATGTGTAAAACACCGCTTGTTCATACCGTGTTTTCACCGCGGACCTTATAGTATTATTGTATGAACAAGGGCCGCGTCACCCACTGTGTTGCCCACCGCTGGCACTTCCGCATATCCGCGACACAATTGTACAGGATTTCAGCGCAACAGTGTGTGTGTGCAAAACTTCTGTGTGTCCCGAGATTCATTCCAATACATCTGATCAGACCAGAGACGTCCTGGAGAAAAAGGACACATATTAACACTTTTGTGTCCTTTTCCACCGCGGATCACTGCTCAGCAGCGCTTCAGTGTCCCTCTGCACAGCTGATAACCGCACACGATAGCCCCGCCCCCCAGCTGCTCTGGCCCGGGTCGGTGGAAACGCGAACATAACCGGGTAGAGCCGAGCCGAGTCGACCCGAGCCGAGCCGAGTAGATACCGTCGGTGGAAACGCGGCTAAAGTGACCGCCTCCTTGGGTGTTAAACAGTAAGAGGCTCCACCTGGTGGCGCAACCAGGCACTACAGTTGATCTACAATACATTTTCTAGCATACATGTCCTTTATTTTCTGCCTCATCGGTTAATATATTTTAAATCAGTAAAATAATTAACAGCAACAAATCAATTAATAATCAACATCCCTCCATCTGACCATGTGAAGGTGGTCTCAGCTCAAAAAGATAACTTGGCAACACCTCACCTTTCCTCTTCTCCTCCTTCTGGCTGAGGCGATACAGGAAGCTCTCCGGTCTTATGCCGGCTGTCCGACAGGAAGCCACGCCACCTGAGCCGGGGTAGGAAGGCGACTGATTGGCTAAAAGAAAAATCAGTCAATAAGCATCTGAAAAGGTGAGAAGAATGAAAATAAGAGGGTTGTATTTTTACCGGTCTTACCTGTAGGAGACAGAGCAGCTCTGTCCTCGCCCTGCTGAGACACAACACATGACAGTCACACTTCTGAACACACCTAAACACACCTGCAGGGTCCTCAGCTGGATTACACACTTGCAGTTCACTCTACGTCTGCTTATCTTCAATATCTAAATTTCTTGTTCAAACTCAAACCAACACTGAATGTATCTATGAACACGAGCTCTGATACATCTGATTATCACTACAAATCCAAAACTGAATTTATCCGCCACTGAAAGTAGTCCCCAACAACTTCTCTTTTTCTGTCTGTATGACAAAAATCACAGTGAGCAGCTGCTGTAAAGTAAAAACATAGATCTGTGCGAAGATTTTTAATTCACCCTGATTGGTTGATGAACCTCAGTACACCTGCTATGAGTCAAGAATTAAAAATGGAACTACATATTTGACAGGTGTTTTTAAAGATTTACACCATCAATAGAAACTAGTGCACTCAGATTTGAAAACCACAACAATGAAGTCAGAAAGTGTTGACAAAGAGACACAAATAGAAACTAACAGCAGACCAATCCTATCAAAACTTCCTGAGGTTAAATTGAGCCAAACAGTTTGAAGATTGCTAACAGTAACATTCAGACAGACTGAGCAACAGCATGCAGGTTGCAGTACCTGCAGCAGACAGGAGGTGGCGCTGTCAGAAGCAGCGTGAGAGCGACAGCCGTCTACAGACACTCCAGTAACAGACTGACGGACAGACGGACAACACGCAGAAAAAGACAAGAAGGGCCGAAATAAAAAGATGAAGGTTTAAACTCCAACAGAAATGAAAAACAGAACTGAGAGAAGCTGAGATCTGACGTCAGAGCAACAATAAACACATCCATCGACTATGTGAACTGATTCTTTTAAAACTATGTGCATGTGTTTATTGAATAGTGTTATATTTAGCGTCACATTTTTCCAACTATGTCAAATCAATACTCTGCAAGATAAGAAAGCCAATCAGTGGACATATAAGGTAAACCTGGTGTGTTTCACCTGTCTGTGTGAACCAGGTCGTCTCTTTATAGTGTTTGTGTCAAAGTCGATCTCAAACACCAGAACACACTGACAGACATACAGAAATTCAGACAAAGTGAAACAGAGATAACAAAAAAAAAAACGAGGAGGAACAAACTTAAAGAGAAAGTGATGACGGGACCAAAATAAGAATGTAAAGAGCAATAAAGTGGCAGGAAAAATAAGAAACATGAAGGATGAACAGATGAAGGAAGAACAAGAAGAAGAAGAAGAAGAAAGAGTTAATGCAGAAAGCACATTCAGTTTTTATCTAATTTATGGATCAAAAATAAAGAAAGGACAGGTTACCTCTGCAGTCTGTTCCAATTATTACCCCTTTTCCACCGACCTGGTGCTAGTGCTGGTTCGCAGACGGAGCCTGACTTAGCACCAGGTCTTTGTGTTTCCACCGCCTAAGCACCGGCCCCAGGTTCTAAAAACTGGTGATTAGCAAGCACCAACTCTTTGCTGGACCAGAGCTAAGCACCGAGTACGTCAGGGGCTGGGGGCAGGGTTATTGTAACCAGCAATCAGTGGTGGAAAGGGACACACAAGCTGTAATTTGTGTCCTTTTTCACCAGGACGTCTCTGGTCCGATCGCAGATGTATTGGAATGACTCCCGGGACACACAGAAGTTTTGCACAAACTGTTACGCACAGAAATCTGGTACAATTGTGTCGCAGATACGCGGATGTGCCGGCAGTGGGCAACAGGCAACAGGCGACCTCCGTCTCGCGGACCTTATAAACATCTTTATAAAGATGTTCATCTTTATAAAGATGATTATCATCAACTTATTGCGTTTGTTTAACCGCTATGTAATCAATACAAGCGTAGACGTTTTATGGTGACGCAATGGCGTGGCTCCAACTTTGCTCCGGGCACAATGGAAAAGCAAACAGGTTCATAGGAGGAACGGGATTTGAACCAACTAAGCACCGAACTAGCTCCTGGTGCTTCTTCGTGGAAAAGCCCTACATGAGACCTTTGACATTTGCTATGTTTAAGACATGACGTTATCTACTTTAACTAGAAAAGCACTCAGAGAGCGCAGACCTCCGCCAAGCAGCTCATTTCCACCTTTGAATCCTTCAAAAAATTCCTGGATCCACATGGTAATCCAGAACATCACCTAAATTTAATTACCTGTTCCCTGTCCCATTATCATCATTTTCTGAAAATTTCATTAAAATCCGTTCATAACTTTTCAAGTTATCTTGCTAACAGACAGACAAACAAACAGATAAACGCCGGTAAAAACATAACCTCCTTGACGGAGGTAATAATTCTACTTCACTTTTTTCACAGCTGATTTTCAAATCAAAAGAGTAAATATAATGAAGATGTTTGTAAGTTCACCATCACATCAACACATTTCATCTGTTACAAAACACGACAAGGTTTTCTGTGCACAACTAAAAGACATACAACACTTTCACCTTTCTACAGCCATACAATAAATATGTGCTGATGTTTGATTACAGTCTAAAGAGCAAAATGTACACGTTTTACTGCCTTATTCAACTTGAACTAACTCAGACCTTAGCACGTTTGCGCCATCCTATATGTATTTTATTTGTTTATTTGATTAATTAAAGGTCTATCTGGGGAAAACCTTAGACTCCAAACACTGTGGTCACGTGTGTCATGAAACACACGTGTCCCTACACAAATAAACATTAAATAAATGAATAAACATGTTTGACAACAAAAATATGTCGGCACAATTGTGCAGCACACCGTTATCATAGGAAGAGTCAGATAAAACACCACAGCCGAGGTGAAATCAAAATGGAAAGGATGAAGGTGAAAAGGATGCAGGAGGGCATGTGCTGGGCAGGGCTTTGGTGACAGGATGAATGAGTGACAAGTGAACAGGTGTGAACAGGTGTGTTCATGCTGTAGTGATGTTACTGAGGAAACTGTGGTGTCGCATGCGGATTCAGTTCAATGAGACAGAATCAGTCAGATTCAAATCACCAGAAATGATGCTTCAGACATTTTTAAGATCCGTTTTTATAAAAGACACAAAGAAGAAAACAGTTTTCAACTTCTGATTTAAAAATTAGACTCTCAAATAGTTACTTTTCTATTATTCTAAACAGACACTGTTTTGCGTCAAACTTTTGTCCCATTTTCAACGACTTTTAACATCGAAACAAACCAACCGACTTCTAATCGACCCAAAAGTACTGGACAGATATTTCCTCTTATATTTTCACAAGGATTTGTCAGATGTTGTTTAATTTTGTAACAAAAACTATGGTGAAATATATTTAACAATTTTCTTTTCTTTATATTTTTTTCACAGAACTGAAACAAACAAGAAGAAGTAATATTTCTAGACGATAACTAACTGTCATTCAATCAATGAAAAACAGGGCTCGCACTAACTTTTTAATATTGGTTGCACTGTTTGGCTGCACTTTTTTATTAAAGTGCATCTCAAATTTTTCACACTGAACAATACATTTTAGGCGTTACTTTTCCACCGTAATTTTGAAACGCATTATTTAAATGACTGTAAACAGGAATAAAGTTGCAAATAGATGTTTTGTTATTTTCATCAGGATAATCTGGGACTTAAAGTTAGTCAAAGGCAGCTCTTCTTTGGTTATATTATAAGCAGAGCCAATTAAGTTGCCTCAAAAACACATTGCAGCTCTTATTGCGAAACTGATCTGTTTCTAAATCCTAGCTTTTGCTGTGTTTATGCTTTAATTCTATAATTCTTCGTGTAATTTAATTAACGCAGCTCTCTTTCTGTTGTTGATTCTACAGTTATAGGAAAGTGCTGCATCTACACAGCTATTATTATTACATTAAACATACATGTCTGACATTTCTGGCAATGAAACATGAATCTGAATGATTACAGTCAGTTTGCCTGCTTTTATTTTGAAAATTAGTTAGTAGATATTTGTTGGGGCGGGGCTAAACTCTTACCATGAACAGGGCGGAGTCATCTGTGTGGGTGGAGCGTCTGGAGGGGTACACACTCTGAACACACATAAATGTGACAAACACACACATTAACAAAGACACACAGACGGGACATGAACGGGTGTGGTGATGGAGGGGCGTGGCCTAATCAGATGGGCGGAGTTTAACCACAGCAAACTGAAGATAATGAAGACCTTGTTCAGGCCTGAATTCAAGTGAACTGAGTACAGCAGGACGAACCACCATCACCCTGATCAACACCGGTTTAATGTTTCTACAGTAGAAGCAGTTATTTCAGGTTTCTGCTAAATTTGCCTGTTAGGAGTCAGTGAGGTTTCAGGCTGCAGCAGACAACAGAAACAACAAGTGACTGGACACACAAACAGTAACACACAGACAGTACCAGATAGGGTCTCACCTCAGTGTCTGGACTGGACTTTGTTGGACTCTGAGCTGCTTTATGCTGAAAAACAACAACAGAATGTGATGATACAGCCCAGGTTTTAACACGTGATTCACAAATTACACATTTACCTGTCTACAAACTGCAAGAAGCTGATCTACAACACATCTAACCTCCTCTGCATTGAGTCAATACTTTTTTTTAAAGCAACTTGCAGGCTGATATTTTCACTAAAGTTCTATTTAATTGCTCTTAGAAATGAACATTTAACAACTTGTGTTGTGTGATTTTTAAAAAAAGCTTGTTAATTACTTTGTATTTTACAGTGTTCAACTAAATTGTTGTGGTTTGTGCACAAACTCCAGCCTTGAACTCCACGGTATTTAATAAAATCTGACACTGTAATATTTAGCTTTTCTGTGATGCTTATTGAAAAAATACAAGAATTTTCACCAGATGAATTGAATCATTTTATTTAGAAAGAATTAATACTTTTAGAAAGACTGGGGGACTTTTTTAGGGGAGTGCATTTGAATCAAAAAACAAAACAAATTTTTAAAAAGCTGAAAAAAGGCTTTTTTTTTTTGGAAGATTGTTAACAGAATAGATTTGGAACATTTCTCATTTGATGCAACACTAACAAAAGGCATCAAAATATTGTTTTTGCAACGGATGTGATTCAGATCTGGGTTTGCAGTTGTCATGCAGCGCTTCGAGGTGTTGTTTTAACAGATCAAACAAATAAGTTGTGTCGCCTCGTCTTGCATGGTTTTTGTCAACCCTTTGTGACATCATGACTCTGTTGTGTTTTTGAGGCAGGAATAAAACCACTGTAAATGTTACTGTCGTGCACATACAGGCATATTTTGAAAAAAATTTAGTTTCTGCACATAAATTTACTGCTGTCACCAACCTGCAAGTTGCTTTTTAACTGTTGGACCTGGTGTGTGGCTGGTTAAACCGGTGTGTTTCTGGTTAAACTGGTGGTTGACTGGTTAAACTGGTGGTTGACTGGTTAAATTGGTATGTGACTGGTTAAATTGGTATGTGACTGGTTAAGCTGGTGGTACCTTGGAGTAGCTGGTGACGCTGTCTCTCTGCAGAGATCGGTTCTTCTGTCTCTCCTCATCGTACCTGAGAGCAGCGAGTTGAGCCTCCCTCCTCATCCTCTCCACACCTCCTGGACCCCCACCTCTCTGAAGGTGGGTGAGACAGACAGACAGACAGACACAGTCAGTCCTGAAGAAACAGTGTCTCTGGGAAGTTTCCTATCAGACAGGTAGGAGGAGGTGTTACCTGGCTATGGGAGCTAGAGGGAGCTGCAACGCCATCGACCACACTCCTGAGAGACAGACAGACAGTTAGACAGACAGTTAGACCGGTAGTGAGACAGGTGGTTCACATATGAGCTCAGACTGAACTGGTTTCTGTACCTGCTATGTCTCTTTGTGTCTTCTGTTCTGGTCAAACTGGATTTTACTGGTGAACCCTGAAGACACGCAAACACAAATGGACACTGATGAAGCTGATGACAAACTGCTCCAATAAACTGTTACTGACTAATGTATCAGAACTGAATGCTGCAGTTTGGATGAGACGAGTTTCCTCTGCAGGAACAGATACAGCTAAACAATAAATTATTGTGCTTAATCAGCAGCTGATATAGATCTATTTTCAGAAATCATATGAATATCTGAAGCTTCAATGCTCTCAGTCTGTTCTTATCATTTCAGTACAAAATAAACCAGGTTAAAATGAGTTAACATGCTGCAAATACTAGTGTTTTATGTTCATATTCAACTCATCCAGGCTAATAAGGCTGCAGGTAGAGTGAACTCACAGCACCACGGGCCATTTATCTACAGATAACTTGCAGATTTTCCCCCCCATCGGTAATAGACTGTGAAAAGTAGGTACAATTTCAGTCCACCAACACTTTCTGTGGTTTAATACAGATGTAGAAACCTCCACATTTAGCTACTAAAACCCAACAGATCAAGATTTCAGATTAGATTTTATTGAAGATGTTTTTCTTTTTTGTTTTGTCACCTCATTCATTTTATTTTTTACACCATCCTTGATACTTCATATTCATGCCAATAAAGAACTGAATTAAACTGAAGAAGAAAAAAACTAACAAAGCTGAGGAAGCATCTTAGTGCTGACATGCTTTGTCTTCAGTTTGTTTGCATGTTACATCCTGTTTTTATCGATACACCAACTCCTCATAAACTGACACACCAGATTTGTTACACACCTGAGTACTGTCTGTGGAAACTGTTTGGAAAAGGTCAGGCAGTTAAAATACACCTAAATATACCTACAACCCACCTGTAGGTTATCAGGGGACGCTAATCTGACAAACTGCAAAGCTTGAACCCTGGCGAGGTGAAACTTTTCAACCTCAGCCGAAAGAAACATTTTTAAACGTTTTTGTATATAAACACAATAAAAACATGAATGAAAACACTGTGTAGAATTAAACGTCATATGTGGGCAGAGCTTCTACCTCTCTGGTGATGCGTCTCTCGATATAAGCCATGAACTGAGAGCTGAGGCTGCTGCTGTCTCCTCTTCCTCCTCGACTCCTGCTCTCCTCTTCCTCCTCCACACAGCTGTCGATGAAGTCTATCTGCTCCAACTCCACATCTGGAAACAGAGAAGAAGAGCTGAAATTATTTGAACACTCTTCAATCAGGTGGATCAGCAGTATTGATTATGGCTCTGAAAACTCTGACAGGTGAGGACAAACTTACAAGTAACCTTTAGGTGTAAAATGTAAAATAAAGTTTGATTTTAAGATTTTTATTTGCGATAGAGTTTCGAATACGTCTAAAAACACGTTATTCATTTGTTATTATAAGCTTCTGAGTGTAGACTAATGGGAGATATTTACTCTGCAACACAATAAACTGAATACTGAGCTGCATGAAGCTAATATCAGCTGACGTATCTGCCTGTGATGCTCAAAGAAGGAGAAGCTCCAGTTATCATGAAGCAGAGCCACAGATACTGAGGCTCAGTAACAGTTTGTAGGTCAGGGACTGCAGTTTAAGCCTGATAACTTCCAACATGATCTGATCTGAGGTCAGACAAAGATTCTCACGTGTTCCATTAGCCAGCAGTGGTCCCCCTCCTCTCGGCCTCTGGTCTCGGCTAATCTCTGCGACTCTGCTCGGCAGCTCTGAAAGCTCCTCTGAAGGCTGAACAAACACACAGGAGGAACAATGATTTAGTAATCGGCTGCTTTAACGAGATCTCTGAGTAAAATGATGATAGAAAACTGGACTCAATTCTCCTTAAACAGGTGACTCATTCAGAGCTCTGCTGCTGAGGTTTTAAAGCCAACAAGAGAGTAGAAACCACATCAACCTTCTGATTTTAAGGTCCTTTTACTCGTTGACAGATTTAAATGGCTCAGTATTTAACACTTGGTTTATTATAATGAGTTTCTTAGAATGTTTATGGCCAAGATAATAATCATAATTAACTATCAGGATTATTTTTTAAATTTTAGGAACAAGATATTTTTACTGCAGGTTCTCATTTAAATACCCAGAGCACTGCTTTCACTTCCATGTTGTGCTTCATTCCTGCTAAAGCAAAAATCTTTGCATCAGTATCAAACTGCTCCTTATTCACAGAGAAGCAAAATATCAATAAAACTGTATCAGAACTTTTTACCTAAAACTAGAAACCAGCAGTTTTCACTTTCACAACACAGGGACGCGCTGTGATTCAGTGAGTTAACGTTATCTGATTTTTCCCGCCTGCTCTCTGCTATTCTGGACTGCAGTCACAACATCCAGGTTTGTTCTCAGGCTGCAGAGCTGCAAGTACTGCAGCATGAAGGTCTCACAAAAGTGAAGCCAGTACATGTCGATCACTCCCTGGTGGCTGGATGCTAGTTTAGGAATCATTTGATTTGTTCTGCGTCAGAGGTTTTTATGAACACAGTATCACAGATGATCATATTAATTTAATTTCAGGAAGCAAAAATCATGCTACAGATTAATATTTGATCAATTGTGCAGCCCTGCAATTGTTTTTTTAATGTTACCTTTCAGGATGGTGATGATTAATTGTTAATTATTCATCATTGTATTGATAAATTATGCAGCACCAAGCAGTGAAAAGTGTCTGACAGCATTCTGGTTTAGCTCACTACATTTTTGTCATTTTGGAAATGTCATTCTGAATAATTTTAACTACATGCAAAAACACATTCTCGTAATTTTGGACAGATTTAAATAGTTTTGGACAAATTTTGAGACATTTTGGACAAGCTTTTCATAATTTTGGATGGGTTTTAAGTCATTTTAGGAATGTATCGAAAATGTGTCATTTTGGACAAATGTCAAGTCACTCTGCAGCATAAAGTTGATCTGATCATATTGATCATATCATATTGTCTGATCATATACATATACTGTATCATAGCATATCTGATATCAAACTGCTGTAAAGAGATTACAGGTTATTTACTGTTGAAGCTTGTTTGCGGTGTTCGATTCTTAAAATTGTGTTGATTTTAGGGTAAACATTTTGTGTTAGTTGTTAAAAAGGTTGTATTAGCATGGGGAAAAATGGCCACTTTATTACATTCACTTCAATGATTGATCCATTTTTTATTGTGAGCGTGGCTGACTGTCAGTTAAGCAAACTGTCCCTACTTCCCTCAGTTTATTAAAATGTTACCTTGGTTTTCTCACAAAGACAGTGTGTGTGTCTGACCTCGTTCCCGAGCCATCGCTTGTCCCCGCTGTCGACGCTGTTGAAGCCGGAGTCCAGAGCTCCGTATGGACGGCCGGGATACAGCTCATCAACACTGAAAGGAAACAGAGGGAGTCAGTAACTGAGGCTTTTATTCTGAAGGAGCAGTGTGTGTGTGTGTGTGTGTGTGTGTGTTGATATTGTACCAGGTCAGAGGTCGTCTGTCGTAGTCGGGGAGGTCGGGCGTCGTCTTACTGGCCTCTAGGTTCAGATACTTGAATATGTGAACTTTCCCTTTAATGCAGATCTGCAGAAGAAACACAGTGCTGTGGGTTAAACCTGAGCTGCAGACCGACCAACCAGAGATGTCACTTCCTGTGTACCTGTGCAGGTGGGGTCTGCAGAGGGTTGTTGTCGAGGACAATGGTCTGTAGCTGTGTGAGTCGTCGGTAACAGACGGGGATGGAGGTCACTTTGTTACAGGAGAAATCCAGACGTACCAGAGGAAGCTCCGCCAACTCTGGACAACAGAAACACAATCATTTATGTAGTTTTAATCTGAAACTGTGTCAACGGTTTCTCAGTTTCCTTCCTGTCTTTAGGAAGTAGAACACAGAAATGTTGTTTTAAATGTTTTGTTTAAGCTTATCATCTTTCAGTTGTATTGTATTTTGCTTCATGTTTCATTTCTTACTCAGTCCAGTCAATGGTTTAAATTGGGGAGTGTTTGAGTGTGGCTCAAATCAATCTGTAATTGTTAATTAACAGCATTTCAGATTGTTTTTTTCCTGTCCATCCAATGTGGCACTTCATAGTTTCTTCTATAGATCCGCATTTACTAAAACAAGCTTAATATTAGTGTTTGATTCAAACTAAAATGATATTTCCTTTTAGTTTAGTGAGGTTTGAAGTATTAAAAAAATACAAACTGCTCCCAAAAGTTTAGCTTTTCATCTGTCTGCAGTGACATCACAATGTACAGGTGTCTAGTTACTGTGTGTTACTGTAACGTACCTGGAGGGAGCCTGACCAGGTGGTTCCTCCTGATGTTAAGGTCTCTGAGAGCCTCCAGCTGACCCACCTGAGCAGGTAAAGTCTGGATCTCATTGCAGCTCACATCCTGCAGAGAAAAGCATCAGTGAGCAATCAATAGAAATCAATAATAGGCTGGATCCCTAAATAATCAGAGAGCCGGCTGATAACTGACCAGCTCAGTGAGGTGTCTCAGCTGGCCCAGCTCTTCTGGCAGAGAAACCAGTTTGTTGTTGCAGGCGATCAGAACCTTCAGAGGGAGACTGCAGACGACTGCTGGGAGAACCGACAGCTGGTTTCGACTGAGGAGAGATTTAAGGGATCCATCAGGTTTTGGTTTACCCGTTTTATCCTCCTCACACCAAATCACACTCAATGTTATTCAATGCAGCACATGTGGTTATGGATTCACTGTTTGTTCTCTACCTGTCACACTATTATTTCCCACATACACACCACTGTACAGACAGGTGACATATTAAAGGAAAAACCTAGAGAAACACAGCAAATGCAGATGTTTCCAAACAGGTGCTCCACATGTTACAGTTAACATCGAATCATGCTTAACAGGCCCAGTTCATTCTGATTTTGAATCAAGATGGGAAGAAACAAAGATCTTTGAAAGTGGGTTCACTGTTGGGGCACAGACGGCAGGAGTTTAAGTCACACAGAACAAACTGTTCAGCTGGTTTAAATAGGAATGGTGCCAAATCTGTATTTAAATTTATGAAAAAGACATCACTAAACAGGGTCGGGAGTTTTTAAATGTATATTTAGCCTCTGGATGACACTCAGAATTCAGGCGAAGATTATTTTAAGTCTTACTTTAAAGCTTTGATTTGTACATTAGCACAAATGCAGCACAACACTAAAGTAGGAGTACAACAGTACACTTAATCCATATTGAAGATCTACAGTACAGGCCTTTTGGTGTGGCACATGTAGAAATCACTTTAAAATTCCTTGTTTCCCTGTAAACAACTTTAGCAAACGACTGCATGTTGCATGTTCAGATCATGTGCACAGCACAGCCTCGTAGTTTTGGCAAACACAGACCAAACAGAGCTTGAAGACCCTCCACTATCTTTAAAGTCTGCTGTTTGGTAACAGATAAGATGGACAAAGACATCTGGATCTAACAAAAGCTATATACCAAAATTGTTCAAGCACGTGTTTAGTTACCAATAACTTAATAACTTGCCAAAAATGTAATAAAGTTTTTGAGCCAATAACGTACATAATACTCACATTTGTAAATGGGTGTTCATGTTCTATGTTGTATATTGGAGTTAAGTGCCATTATAGAGCCAGTCCAGTTATTTAAATACAGTTTTAAGTGAGGACTGAATTGTGTTTCCTTGAGAAATGTTTGAGTTTTAATGAACGTTT
>OMNN01028546.1:23296-44902 GCA_900302755.1 Chromis chromis | reverse complement strand
GGTTCAGGCAGCAGGGCTGGAGCAGATAAAAGCTCAGATAGTGATTGAAAGTGATGGTAAAAGGATTTAGCCTAGGCATTAACCGACAGAGGGAGAGAGAGAGAGAGAGAGAGAGAGAGAGAGAGAGAGAGAGAGAGAGAGAGAGAGAGAGGGAGAGGGAGGGAGAGAGCGAAAGAGAGAGAGAGAGAGGGAGGGAGGAGGAGAAGGAGGGAGGGTGATATTTTCCATAAAGCCTTTTTTTCTCTCTTTTTTCCTCTCTTTTCTTTCTGCCCTTGAGTAAACCCCCAGCTTGTAAAGTGGGAAGAGGAGGAGGAGAAAGGGGCAAGAAGGGCGGGCACAAGCCTTTCCTCAAACTCAATATTTTATACTTTTGATACTCCTTGACGCTGGATTCCAGTCCTCTTCCCCAGCCGTTTCCAGATCTAGGACACGGATCTACCGTGCGCAGCCATCCACGGTGAGAAAAAAAAGTATCCGGCAGACGGCAAAAACAAACAGCGAGCCGGCCAGGCTGAGGAACGGGAGTACAGAGAGGACCGGCGGCGGGGAACGAGTACAGTGGACGGTCGAGGGGGGATCTCTTTTTCTGTTGTTGTTTGTTTGTTTTATTGGCCAAAGAAGGGGGACGAGCACGCAAAGTCCTGACCAGCCCGACAGATGCATGTTAGAAGTAAGTGTTTTATCTGATAAAACAATTCGTAACACGATGCGTTCTGCACCAGGGGAGCTGCTCTGAGTTATGCACAATATCCGGACCACTCCGGGATAATCAGAGTGTTGAGGAGACTTCCAGCGTCATTTTACACTGTTTTAGACACGGATGCGTTACATTTGTGAACATATATTACATCCTACATACAGTGTGAGCGATGCTGCTCGGTGGGATGCACTACTGTAGAGAACTGACACACCCCTACAGGACTGTCAGTGCCGGGAAATAGCTTTGGCGACTTCCCCCTTGACAAGTGAACTAAGTCAGAGTGCACAGGGTTGTATGGGACAGGTTGTTCAAGGACCTGGCTCCTGTCAGTGTGGGGTGGCAGTAGGATTATAATCAGTGAGAAAGAATTGAAAAAAAAGGTTCACCATATGTATTCATTTATTCATGTATTCAGTTTAAAATCGAATTATAATTAAATTAACTGAATAAATTTGGCCAGAACCTCCAGTGCAGTTTGTTTCTCTTGAAGTTTATTATTAAATAAATGATGTGCTGCAGCAAGACAGAATAATGAAAAGGCCTTTAGTTCAGAGAATGACACTCAGTTCAAAGAAATTCCTGAAACAAATTCATCATCACTGTAATTCTCTTCCACTTTTTCTACATTTTTTTAAAAGAAGTTTTTAGGATTAAATGGTGCGTATTTCATGCAGTGGAATTATGAACTCAACATCTGTAGCCCACCCTGCATCTCCAGCAGTGGAGAGGAGCAGCTACAACTCTTGCACGCACAGGGTGCACCCGGCAGCAGCACGTGTTTTTACGCACAAGGTTATCCTCACAATGTGGCGCTTGACTTGCTTTTAAAAAGAAATGCAGCAGTTTAAACAAACTCGCCTTCATTGTGACCAACTGCCTGTGCCACAGAGTCACTTAAAAGTTCTCCAAATGTCATGTTTTCCTGACTTTGCGAAATAAATCATCGCCATTTGCTACATTATAATTAAAGAGTTCGCACCACAAAATAAGCGCGCAACCTACCCATTACGCATGAATATTTTAAAAGACTGGCATTAAAGTTTTATTGCAGAGAATTTTCATCTCAAGTTGGAGCTCTGTAAAAATACATTCTAGTGTTTTCTGTGAGATTAAGGGTGTGATTATCTCATTACATTAACTTCTTTTTTTTCTATTTGTCCCCATTTCGCTCCAGGACAATCAGAAGAGCTCGGACAGTCGAAAATGTCCAATGGATATACCTGAAGACGCAACAACTTCTCCTCCATCCTCCCCAACTAGCTCCACTGTTTCCCTACAGGACATCTGAGACATGGATCCGCGTTAACATCTCCCACCCAACTCCCTGCACCACTATGGTTAAAGTGTATGCCGAGATTCATCTCTGTAACATTATCCGCCTCTCCACCCATCGCCCATCTTCCTCAGGAAATCAGCCGTCAAAACAACTAAGTGTCCCTCTCTCGGTTCTCTGGGGGCCGTCAATATTTGTCCAGCGACACTGAGAGAAAGCGGTGTTCTCCTCGCATTTGGGGGGGGATTTTATGAACCTGGAGGCGAGTTGTGTCAGTTTCCCCCCGCACCTCTCCATTCACAGCACAGCAGTATGGTGGTAGGGATGTCCACTATTTATTCATGATCACCGCTCCATGCGCTTCACCTCTCCTCTGAGCTCCGTGGCCCCCTCACCCCGTGCCGGACCCCGCTCCAAACACCCCCCCAGCTTGCCATGCTCCTCCAGGCCGTGTTGCTGCTGCTGCTGCGCTGCTTGGCCTCCACCCTGGGCCAGTACGAACTGTGCAAGTCCCTGGTGAGCACGGACGAGGGCTCAGTGTGGGAGCATTACGCGTGCCAGCCGAAAGCCGCGTCCATGAAAGACCACATGCGGATCAAGGTGGATCCGCCCGGAATTACGTGTGGAAATCCGCCTGAGAGGTTCTGCACTCTGGTGAGTTCATGTCAGGACTGTGCTTTGCATCTTTTATACTTTTATTATTAACTTTTAAATCTGAGCCTATATTTATGGCATATTTGAAAGCGTAAAGAGCGCAGCGTACAGAAGCATGCACTCCACACTTACAGAGAGCTTCATTAAATTATAGTTACTAGTGTACAAAGTTGAAAAATATTATACAGGAAATCATCAGGATCACAGGGTTATGCAGTTAAGCTGGAGTGACAACTTAAAAAGTAATGACAGGCATTTCTACAGAAGGTCAGAGCAGTATTCACACTTTAGGGATCTGAAAAGGGATGACATAAGTGCAATGACTTGGCATGGGTCGACCTGGCTCAGAGACATCAGAAGGTGTTGTTTACATTATGGACTTGGCAGCCCAGTATCCGGTTTGATTTAGGCTTCCAGAGGACCTCACATTTCCTCCGGTAAAATGCATATAGCAGGACCTTTTTAGTTCCAAGGACAGTAAAGGGTGAGCTGCAGGAAAACTCGTTAAAATGTCTGGTACAGCAATATTTAACACACTTTAGCCTGCAGGCTAGTACCGGCTAATGTAGGTGTAATAATTTGAAATAAGGGTTATAAAATCAGAATCATAAGACTGCAATTAAGCTTACCCCAGCCTCTTCGGTGAAAAGTTTTATCTTTGAGGTTTGAGTCACGATTTGAGTCACTGTGTGTGCGAGACAAGTTCGTCCTCTTGATAATCGGCCCACTGTCTCCCAGCGTCCACTCGCTGAGGTGGCCGGTGAAGCTGCCAGACCCGTCTCAACAGCCATGAGTCAAAATCTCAAGAAAGAAAGTGTCTCTGCAGAGTGTTAGCATGTCTGTATCACATTACAGAATCATGTCATGCTGTTAATTAGGTGTTTATATTCTGACTGACTGGACATTTGTTACCTTAAGACAGACTTTGCAAACAGCTCTCCACCCATGTCTCTCTCCCTTCCTCTTACAAAACTAATAACTAGTATGTGGGGTCATTTGACAGGAGTAGGAAAGGATATTGTGGTCCTTGGATACCTAATGGTTAATGATTTGTTTAGCAGCGGAAACCACTGTTGTCTTGGGAAAAGCCTTTCCGATGACTTCTCTTGAGAGGGGAGATGGACAGACGCAAGGGAAAAAAGGGGGAGAAGTGAAGAGAGAGAGATGCTCGCTGCCATAACGTATTGACGTCTGCCCCCTAATGGCCCCAGCCTGGAAACTTCTATAACTATGTTTCTGAGTGAGCAATGATGAAATATTGATGGGCTCCTTAATGGGCTTCCTTACAAGGGTTGGCCAGCGTCGCTCCATTGCAAGGATCCAGAGTGTGCGGCTCGGCTGATGAGACAGAAAGAAAGAGAGGGATGGAGGGCGGGACAGGAAGGAGTCTGGTCTTAGTCAGCACTTTCACATCGGACGGGGTCTTTATAGTGGAAAGTTCTGGTTCTCCTCAGGTCATCAGTGTCTGTGGGGATTTAACCAGGCCCCCTGGTGCACTAGCTGGGGATTTAGACAGTGAAGAAGCTGCGAGATGAAAGTTTACTTAAGAAGTGAGGGATGTCAGACTCAAATTCCAACATAATGAGAAAGCAGAGTGGGTTTTATTCTGCACCAGGATAATTATTTGACAAGTGTGTAGGGCATTTTCTGACATGTTACAATCCATAGTTTACATTTAACTAACAGGGAATCTTTACATGTTAGCTTAAGAATCACTGAACATCTGAATATCATTTCCTCGTAACAGAGGATTAATCCATCAGTACACACTTCAGTAGGGGATCAAGGCCATTACATCTCTTCCATTTCTTTCCTTTGGACACACCAAATGGGTATTGGTTGAGGGATATTGGTATACAGATCATTTATTTTCAGGCAAGCAGCATTTTTTCCCCTCTTCCTCTTGCCCCCGGATTTGGCAGCTTTACAGAAAAGCCAGTTTCTTATCTAATTGGTGTACATTTACATTCACTCATTCAGCAGTCCCACAAGTCAAGAGAAAGTCAGGGCACTTGGAAAAAAAAAAAGACTGCATCACCCAATGCGCAGAGCTGCTCATCCTTAATAAGACTTGAGACATACTGCGGAAGATGCAAAATAATTTTTTTCCCCTTTCTCTCACCCTATGAGTGCTACAGTGCGTTCCTAAAAACTATGGGAGAATTCACTTTTGGGGGTTTTGATGTTGAGGCATACTGTAGCTTCCCCTCTGCTCGCATCGGTGTACAGTAGTTTTTTTGCTCCCTCCATCTCCACAGGGATGCATTTTTTCTACTCTATTTATCTGTCTTGTTCCCTGGGAATGCAGCATCCTTTCTCCTCAGCCAAACAGGCCAGCATGTTGGCTTCTTTCGACATGACGGGCTTCCAGCACTTTGACAAAGATGCTACTGTCACTAGTGCTGTGTTAGGAGCTTCAGTAGTTTCTTTGTAGTTTCCCTGTATGATAGCTACTATAGTGTTGTAGCTTGCCATAGAAGGTGATGGAGTAAGGAGGTTTGAGGCAGAATGTTGCAGAGGGGGATAGCTAATGATGAGGGAGAGGTGAGGAAGATCCAAGCTTAGCTAAGCAGAAAGATGAAATTAGACCACAGTTCCACAGTACTACACACAGTGTCAATATAAAAATGCTGCATTCAAAAAGGTCTCACTGCGCTGTTGTTTGTTATTTTGTTTTTTGGTTTTGAACCGAAACCTTCAATCAACCATCTCCCTTGGGGCCAAGAACAGAGAGCAGCCAAATGCAAATGGGAGGCGTGCGTGTGCACAGGAATGTACAGTGTGCGGTGATGTTAACAGGGACCAGCAGGGGTGTGTGAAACATGTGCACGAGTTGGCCAACAGCGCACGGTAGTATGTCTAAGAAAATAGACAAAAAAAAAAAAAAAAAAAAAAAAAAAAAAACACACCTTCCTGTTCCACAACACATTTGCCCGTTTTAGAAGGTAGAAATCTGCCAGCTCTAAAAATAGACATGAGAAGAGAGAGAAGCCGCGCAGCAGCGGAAGGGGAGCATGCAGGAAGGGGAGGAAGATGGCAGCTGGTAGCGTGGATCAGTGCATCCCAGACTGGGCCTATGGCCATACTTCATACTGCCTGCCCAGTGTAGCCCTGCCAGACCCGGCCAGCCTGCCCTGCCCAGCAGTAGGCCATCAAGGCCACGCAGAAGGGCCACCCACATCCAGCAGTGGGCCATACTTGATGCACCTCCCTGGGGTAAAAGATAGCCCAGGTGGCCAGTGTCCTAATAATACACCCTTGGAGGTGAATTTGGGCACAGCGTGAGCAGGTTTGACAGTGCGGGGCATAATTAACGAAGGGAACAGAGAGAAGGGAACAGACAGCTAAAGAGAGCGACAGAGAGAGTGACTGTACAAACAAGGGAGGTGGGGGAGGGTACAGTGATGTAATGGCATGGCTTGCTTCCCCATTAGGACACAGTTGAAAGTGATCAGAGAGTGTTTAGATGTGTTGGCAGAACGGGAGGATAGTTATAAGTGAGATTTATCCGTGACTGAGGTGATACTAAGAGGGATTGGCCGCAGGGGCTTAGACAGCCTGAGGTGAACTTAGCAAACCACCTTGTCTCACCAATCGGGATCCCAGGACTGATGGCTGTTTGGAGACAAGAGTGTATAGAAACCATACGGAAAGCAATTGTGGGTCTGTAGGTGTGTGAGAGATCGAGCGGCCACATGGGTAATAATTCAAATGGATATTTATCAAACTGGTTATCGTTGGCCCTGATCACTATTGTTCTTGTCCGTGTTTTATGATACAAATTTTACTAAATGCTTGTGTCATGACGATTTGGAAATACAAACAAGGCCAAGGAATTTAAGCTCAAACACATAAAGCAGTCCACTGAAAATGCCTGTTTACAAGTATTTGGGATGATTCCTGTTGATTTGAAGTGTTTTGAAAGCTGAGGGAGACTCGTGTTGCTTGCCCTGATTGAGACCATTCTCGCCATTGTTCAAGTTTGTAACATTTTTACATGTGGTTGTGGTTAGAAAGACCGACTCAAGTAAGAACACATTTATGTCAGTTTTCTAAAAACCTAATAGAAACCATCTGAAATACTTTCTTGAATTTCCATAAGCATACTTTCCAACAAATACCAGAGTTTCCCGTCAACATCTCTACAACACAGCTCCTCAATTAAAACAAAAACAACAACAAAAACCCTGTGAATTGCAAAAGCCCACAGCCAGCTTGAGAAGAGTGTTATATCCAAAATAAAATCGAGAAGACTACACAATTTATCAGAGACAGAAACTGTCAAAACAGAAAGAATCATCTGATTTTAACTTTCAGAAGGTCCTTGAACTATTCAAAATCCGAACGTTTCATCAAAATCCCTTTTTTCTACACAGCTCATTTAGGAATGAGCCAAAAATCTACTATTTGCACTGACTAGATTCTGCATTAAACAAAGAATTCTGCACTCGAGGAAGCAATCAGACAGCTATTGGTGACTCAGCTATGACCAAAAAAATCATAGAGTTTTCAGCTAAACTGTAGGCTGTATTTACACAGAACAGATAGAAGTATGGAAGCAGAATAGAAAAATTAAGTAGTAAAATACCTAAGTATATAGCAGTAATATTTTGTTTTCAGTATTGGTAACATGAGTGGCCAACAAATGGCTACGGGTTTCTGGCATTTTACCAGTGCCATACTGCAGAACTAGCCATGGATGTGCTGTTCCAATAGAGGTGTGAGACTTTGTATTACAGTGAAAAATGTGTATTACCGTGAGGAAGAGTGTGACACAAGCAGGAAAAAAAAACGTCCAGAAACAGCCTGGTGTTCAGAGGGTTAAAGTATTTTACACATACAGTAGAAGTCTGTTTACAGGTCTTGTGAAAAAAAAAAAAAGTTGGATAAAGCCTTGCGTGGCTTCAGAGGTGTCTGAGAGAAATCTGATAAACTGCCTCAAGTGTCAGTTGGGGCCAAAGACTAAATCTGAAAATCTGGGGGTGTGGAGTTATAAAGAAGTACCAGACCCCTGTGGCCTGCTCCTCATCTCTGCTTGGGGCTAGAAGCTCCAGGCTACGTTAGCTACTACTGGTGAAACTGATGCTTTGACTATATTGCTAGTGGCAGGGTTTTTTTCTGCATAGAGGAATTTTTTGGCACCCCCTACAGAGGTTTGTTTTAGCCAGTGCCAGAGGAAGATCACCAGCGCCAAAATGATAAGAACTGAGAATAACAAATCAAATTTAACCAGTTTTGGTAAATGGGGATTCATTTAGTAAAGCATCATAGACATTTTTGTTCATCAAATCATCAGAAATACCAGGAAAATACATAGATTTCTGTTAAATAAGGGAACCAGCAGTGTTAGGAGTGCAAAGATGAGTGGTGCACTACTTAAGAAACACAGTGAGTAAAAAATAATATAAAGATCTCTGTTGCACAGTCCGCATCTCAGTTGTCTTAAGGCTGAAAAAACATTTTCCTGCTCGTTTGCTTCTCTTTATCTACATCTCCTTTGGTTTAGATTTAATAACTGACATCAATAAAAGATAATAGCTTTTCCCTGAATTGACCTCATCAGCGCACTTCAAGAAAAACAGTAACTCTGCTCGAAATGCTGCGTTTTCAGTGCGGTGCGTCTGCTTTTAAGTATTACCAGAATTCTAAGATAAGTTCCTAATATAACTCTTCCTGGTCCAACTGTGGAGATTTGAGCAGGACAAGCTCTGCTGCTGCTTTGGAGCAGCATGGTGTCTCTGCTCTGTCCTTCTTCTCTCCTCCTCCAGCAGAATCACACATGCCTACAGTAAACATTTACTTTTGCTTGCGCGCACACACACAGACATAAACAACACCCGCCCACGCAAACACACACCTAAGACACATTTACACTTGCCAACTGCTGTTTCGTACCCAGCAAGACATTTTGCAGCGAGCAGATAATCACTTTTTCAGGTAGTTTAAGTAAAAGGCAGGTTTGTAATCCTATGCATGTGCTTCACTTTAACACACATATACACTTTCAGGCAACACACGCACGCACATACAGATGCGCCATCTTCATTGAAGGTAACAAGAACGTCCAGGATGATGGAAAAACCTCCAACAAAATAAAAGATTAACGTTATAAGTAAAAAAGCAATATCTCTTTCTGTTTTCCCCTGCTGGCCTTTTTAATGGGAGGGTCATTTCATTTGATGTTTCTCCAAAACAAAATAAATTGTGTTCTCTGAGTGTGTGTCCCTACCTTTATTCCCCTTGCTAGCAATATAACTTAGAAACTTCTTTAAGTGGAGGTAGACAGAAAGAGGAGGTGGAGAGGGGAAGGCGGCAAAACAGAAAAGATTTTTTGGGGACAGAAATGGTCATAAAAGCAAGAGAAGCAGAGGGAAGGCCATGCAGAGCACAATTCTCTTCACGCCATTGTTTCTGTGTAAATGCACAGTGGCAGCTTGCTATTTCTGTAAGCTACCAGTGATGTTTTGTTCCTCCCGTTGTGTCCAAAAGCGTTGCAATAACTTTCTTCAGAACTGAGGTTTGATTCTTCAGCAGGTCAGAGAGAGCGTTCGGTTTTTCAGTCATCGTTTCACAATCACAGGGATAACTCAGAGATGAAGAGGCGCTCACAGCCGTAGTTATTAATGACTGTGTAGGAGCTCGTTGTTATCCCGCAAGTGAAAACAAGGAAGTCGCTCATCGCAGGGGCATCATGGCGGCTGTTGTCGTGGAGACGGGATCCCAGTGAGGATAATTGCTGGAGGGGCTTAGCAGCGCGGGCCACCTGCCGCAGCATTTGGCCGGGATCTGTGTGTGTATGTTTGTGAGAGAGAGTGTGTTTGCGGGTGTTTGTGGGTGTGTGTATCCTGGCATAGATATACAGGGCCGGGCCAGAGTAGTGGCAGGAGGCAGCGTGGGATAAGGAGGACAGGGCACACAAAGGGCTTAAACATAACCTCGCGTAAGTCTCTCATGGGGGATAAAAATCTTCCAGGCTATATTACTGTACATATCACCTCCACTGTAGCTAATCCTAAAGGGCTCGGTGAGGTCAGAGCTGAGTAGTGAACAGCAACATGCAGCTTTTCAACCAACCAGACACTCAAATCCAGTAAAGTGACAAGATGTGAAAAAAATAAACTGTTGTATTGATCCTGGTTTCTTGTGTAGTTTGTGGATTCACCTGCTCACATGTGCTTTTAGTGTCCTTCTCACAGGCCATGTCAGAAACACACTTCAGGAGCTAACCTATATGGAGTTTGTGCTGTATCTGGGACAGTGTGACAGTGCGATCATTTTCAATAGGATTTGTAGGTCAAAGGTCATCCACAGAACAACAGGCTACTAATCTTACTTTCTCAGTAAACTTGTATCCAGACTAAGGTCACAGGATGCACCCGTGGAGGGCACCGAAGCAGCTGGGCCACCACGGAGTAACATTCACTGTAACCCTCGTCATCTGATTCTAATTACCTTTTCTGGTTGCAGTTGTTTATGAGCATTGTAGATTATCATCCTAAGTGTGTTTGCGCTGACAGTGATCTCTATCTGAGTCAGTGCGAGAGAGATAATTGGGTTATCAGATAGAAAACAATGCTGCTGCGTTGCTCCAGTGAGGAGAGAGATAGATTATCTGCAGTTGGTGGTGTAAAGACGCGGTCCCTTCACTGCTGTGTCTTCACATGCGTTATGATCCTGTATAGTGTCTTTCTTTGCCGTACAGCTTCCCTCAGCACCAGCTCAGCGTTTGCTTATGTTTGGAGTTTTCCCACTCTGCGTTGTCACCATAAATCAGATGATTTATAATCTCAGCCTCGCAGGATTCCAACTTTTGCTTTTGATATTAGACCACTGGAGTGGGTTTGAGTGACTGCTCACTTTCCCGTCGTACAGTCCAGTGACTTTATTCAAAAGGGAGAACAGACGCAGCTTCTTGGCAATAGATGTGAAAAAAAGTAAACGTCTGCAAAGAAGCAGTGACACATGATCTGTGCTTGCACAGTACATCGATATTGTGCAGTATTGCTTTCGCGTTACATCATAAAGAAGAAACTGCTGTTTCATGTGATACTCCGCCCAAAATCTTTTGAGTATTGACCAATCAGCCTCTGCAGGACTAAGAAGGTGGCTGCGGAAAGTTTGAATATGTTTGTAGCAGAAAAAAAAGTATTGAAACCTCCAAAGAAACTTCTGCAATATAATCCGCGTTTCCATCTGTATGCTCAGTATGTTACAAATGTTCATATTTCCAAGACAACCTTGCATCTCGCACACAACACTGTCAAGCTCAATAGCAGGCGTGTGCGTTGCTTTGAGCATGTTAAAGCGCCCTGCTGACTTCAGCCGCCATTTTCCATCAAGGATGAAACTACAAACTATTTACAGCCGCCCTTTAAAATCTGCAGGGGGGCAGTGTTTGATAGTCAAATAACAAATTTTGGGTGAAATCACTTAAAAGTCATTCAGCAATTAAACTCTGCCGCACTGAACTTAAGCAGTTGCAGTATTACATTACTGTATATAAGTGTTCCATCAATTTGGGTAATTCATGTTCTCAGTGTAGATTCAATATCTACTCATAAGTTAAATTTGATAAATAGCTACATGAGCAGCAGTTTAAGCTTATTTGATCACAGCGTGTACTATATTTGCATGAGGCGTTTGATACTGTGTTGCCACAATTTTCATCATCACACATTAGGACCGGTCTTTTATGAATTTTGGGTGAGTTAAATGTTAGCTTGGGATAAGTTATCTTTAGGTTCTCCTAAAGGAAAAGGCACATACATCAAGTATATCACAATCAGAACCTCTATTCATCAAACCACTAAATATGTAGTCTGGGACTCCATGACTTTCAGAATGAAAGCTATTTATCAAACTTCTTACAACTTGAAAAAGCTTTTTAGAGAGCACGGGAGGTCCATTGATTTATTTTCCATTCATCTTTATTGTCTGCATATATAAATTCGGTACTGATTTATCCTGATGATACGATCTCTGTGATGTACCTCATCTAACAGCAGCTAAATTACTGTATGATCCAGTTTAATTTTCTTTTTGTCTCTATTTCAGACAATTACCTATTGTAATAAAAATATTAGATTTAGTTTGACATGTTAATTCTAACTCAAAGTTTATAACACATTTTTTGCAGACAAGCATATCACTCAGTAAAATGTTTTTTGGATTCTAATTAAAATGAGAGTCTAAACAATATGGGAGATGTAGAGTAAATCCTTAAATCCTCTCATTTGTTGTCCCTGCTCTGAGTGTACATGTGATCCAGTACTGTGTGTCTTCCTCTTTAATTTCAGCCAAGAACCATTTGACTCTGTAGTTCCGTCGTTAGTGTAATTCTTACTGGTTTGGTAACACACAGATAAAAACAAAGTCAAAATGCATTCTGTATAATTGTACACATGCAAGTGAAATGTTAAAGTTTTATTGCTTTGCTCAAGGACTCCAAATATACCACTGGGGCTTAGATTTGCATCTTTACATTATCTATTTTTACCCTCACTACCGCTCATCATTTGCTCTTTGTTCTATAATATTCAAATAACTAAAAAAAAAATGTATTCACGTAGATCTGTTTTCCAGGAGCTGCTGTTGTAAACATAATTACTATGACTTTACCACACAGCAGAGATGAGCCGGTGACATTCTTAAACACTACAATTAGAAGTAGTACTACTGCTGAAAGTAAAAATAAGAACAAAACAAAGAAGACGGGGGACGAAGGAGGAGAGGAGGAGGTGGAGGTGGAAGACAAAAAGAAGGATATTTATACTCCCGACTCCATCAAGAGCTTGTTAAGTGTAATGCAGTAAAATTCAGAAAGACTATTGGATTCCCAATAAATAAAAGAAGAAGGATAACGTCAGCTATAAAATTTAATCAGTTGCTACAAGTGTAGAAAACAGGAGGGGTGAGGTTGGAAACACAGTCGAGAGGAAACTTCACAGGTAACAGAAGCTAATTGTTAACCTAAAAATATATGTTCTGTATTAAGAATGTTGTTTTTTTTAATGTAACAAATCAATTAATTCAGTTAATAATAAGTAAACATGATGGAAATTGCATCTTTGGGACTTGAATTCGGTAAGAAAGAAGCCAGGAGCTGTGTTTGATAGAGTGAAAACTTTAAGAATTACAACAAAAATTGACCCCTTTGATTCAATGAGAGACTGTGACTAAATACCGGAGAAAATAATAACCATTATCTGTCTAATTAGTACATCCTGGGGGCATGACGAGCCTGCTGAATCTGATACAATACAAACAGCACTGGAGCTGAACTTTGCAAATTAAGCACCAAGAGAGACGGCTGAGGATCTCTGGGATTTCTTTGTGTAAATATTTCCACTTCTGTGGTGATGGGGATGTCAGACAACTGGCTTACAACAGTCAGCTTCATCAGTTTTAGTGAGATGTCTGCAAATGTCTCAATATGAGGAGCCAGCAACTGTAGAACTAAGGATTCCTGGAAATGTATAAACTTATTTGAAATTTTTGGTGATGCTATAAAAATTCCAGTCGATAAGAACTCTGGTTTCCAAGAAATTGCATTTATATAAAACTAATCTGCAACAGCAAATACATTTTAAAGGAAAATAATGTCTATCAAATGATGTTTTCTAGGAACTTAATAAGGAAACGGTTTTAACATCACAAAAATGTTTACTGCCAACATATCATTTAGTTTCCACCATAATATAATATCTTGCAGAACAACAGCCACACATACTGATCATGGCATCATGCATATTTTATGTAGATGCACTCACAGCATTTGGTTAAGGTTCAGGAAAGACTGTGGTTTGGTTTAATACAGAAAAAGCCCACAGTGATTTGAGGCACATAAACACATTCACATTTAACTGAAACCACAGTGTTTCCTGAACCTTAACCAAAGAGATTTTGTAGCCTCAAGCTAAATACAGACAGGAATCGGGATCTGATCACCGGAGGTTCTGTGCTTTGTAAGCCCACCATCCTCCCCGACCACCTCCCTGTTAAATATAATGATTCATTCACTGAATAAAACGTACATTCTGAACACGATCTGGCTAACAACTGCATTTGTCACCACAATGCATTAGGGAAAACCATTCAGTACTGTATTAACGTAGTAGCAGGTCTGACATCTTTTTCAGAATTTGCAAGTCTAAATAAGCAGAGGATAAATTTGTCTTCCTGGTAGAAAAGGAAGATGAGAGGTGTTTGATCTAACAAAGTGAAAGGCATTTCTTAGTGCAGGTGGAAAGAGGCTTTCTCTCTTGGTGAGCTGTGTGAATAATCCTGTTGACTTTTAGTTGTGTAGAGGGGCAGCGGCTTGAAAGTCTTGGCATCACTAGAAGAGGAGGATCAATTCTCTGGAGTTAAAAGTGCAGCAGCACTCTGCTGTCTATGCAAAGACAGTGATGATGCACGATCCTCTTGACCTTCACACTTCCTGTTGTGCTGTTTGGCAAGTTTACTTTTAAGCTCTCTGTCCCTTAGCGCCTTGGTGAGGCACTCCTAGTTTAGATTTAGATCCTTTTTCGGGAACAATACAGATGTTTTTGATTTTGCAGGAATAAGTGCATATCTTTTAAATCAGCATTTGTACTGAAAAAATGAACACGTAGAAATCACAGAGAGGAAGATAGGAAACAGAAATTGTAATTCCTTCCCTAAACATACTTCCCAGAGGCTTTAGTGATGGCTGCAGCTACTGCTAAACACTTTGCTCCTAGACATTTTGTTTTTTGTCAGTTGAGTCTTTATAGCTATAATAAATTTTGACAAAGTCTGTGCAAGGATGAATAACCAAAGGAGCAAAGCAAAGGCAATTGCCATGTTCAGTGTATTCAGTTAATTTGTAGTACTTTGATAAAGTGCATTTTTTTAAAATATGCGCTGTATTGTCGTGTATTAATCATATCAATGAAATTGTCTCTACGCAGATGATCAGCCATCTGCTACAACTCTGCCGACATGCACTGCAGCATTCTCCTATTAAATTCAAACTGAAGTCAAGTCATGATAGAAATATTTAAAGGGTTACACAAGACAAGTATCTTATAAATTAAACTTAAATACGACATTAGGAACCTTGTTGGCAAATTACAGCAAAAAAGGATTTTCTTTTTATACAGAAATTAAAGCAGCTTTTATTTGATTTGTAGAAAGAGGGTTGTTGAATCGACTTTGCTACCAGTTCTGGGCCATAGGGACGTAATTTACAGACATGCTGCTGCCTTCACACTTAAGGCTCTGAGATTCTGTTTACCACTCAGCCCTGCTGTTAATTAGTGGCGATGGCTACAATACTCACCACTGTATCACTACGATAAAGTTGGTAGGTTTCCTCTGACTGAAACATGCAAAAAGCATAAAGTCCTTGTTGGAAAATTAGCATCAAACAAATACATCTATGGCGCAATGGAACAGTGGTCCACTTTTAAGTCGCTCCAATAATTGGCTGGTTCTTCATGTAACTCGTGCCAGGACTGATCTTGGAAGGACTGCTTTTAATATTAGTGCCGCAGACTCACGGAATCTTTTGCAATGTGACCTAAAACTGACTAATCTTGTACCGCCTGGAAACTTTAGGAATACACTTTATAACTGTCCATTACCTGCTTGTAACTATATATATATTTAGATTTATTTTTGGCCTTTTATGCCTTTATTCGATAGGACAGTGGATAGAGTCGGAAACGGGAGAGAGTGTGGAAGGACATGCGGTAAATGCCCGAGGTCGGAATCAAACCCGGGACAGCCGCTATGCCTTAGCACTTGGGTCACGCGACATAACCGTTAGGCTATCGGGGCGCCCCGCTTGTAACTATTTTAATTTTATTTGTTGATTTTTACTGTATTTATATTTTCCATGGTGTAATCTTGCAAATGAGGGTAACCCTAAATGATTTCTCTTAAGAGAACTTTAAATAAAGATTAGGAATTCTGTAGTATCTCAAACCCTGACAGACATTTTGTTTCTCTGTCTTTGTCTCTCTTTCAGGAGAACCCATACCTTTGCAGTGACGAGTGTGATGCCTCTAATCCAGACTTGGCCCACCCTCCTCAGCTGATGCAGGACCGTGAACGCAACGGCCTAATCACCTACTGGCAGACAGTCACCTGGAGACGTCACCCAGAGCCCCTGCTGGCCAACATCAGCATGTCCTGGAACAAGAGTCTGGAGCTCACAGACGACATCCAGATCACCTTTGAATATGGCCGTCCTACTATCATGGTGCTGGATAAGTCCATGGACCATGGACGCTCCTGGCAGCCCTACCAGTTCTTCGCTGATGACTGCTTGGATGCCTTCAACATGTCACCCAAACGTGTACGTGACCTTTCGCCCGCCAACATCACACGGGTCATCTGCACTGAGCAGTACTCGCGCTGGGTCGGCTCCAAAAACGACAAGAATGTGAAGTTTGAAGTGCGGGCACGCTTTGCTGTGTTTGCCGGGCCTCGGCTACAGAACATGGACAGCCTGTACACCCGCATGGAAAGTATGAAGGGTTTGAGAGACTTCTTCACCTTCACCAACCTTAGGTTGAGGCTGCTCAGGCCTGCCCTCGGAGGCACCTATGTCCAGAGAGACAACCTGCTCAAGTACTTCTATGCCATCTCAAACATCGATGTACCTGCCAGGTGAGGCTAGTGCTAACTCAACAAGGGACACACATTTTATCACACATTCACACCTTTTAATATAAAATGTAAAATTTCAGGTAAGAAAACAACATTGCAAAATAATCTAAGAAATTTCTAAATAAGTACTAAAAACATTTGCTTCACACAGAGAAGCATATCTAAGAGGAGTGTTGGTTATCAAAATAAATGATTATCCTTCGATAATAATCATAAATCACTTAAAACCAAACATCCCTCTTAGTAAATGTGAAACATTATCCGCTTTAATGCTTTTTTAGTACACAGGTTAAAGGATTTTTGACATGGACGATTTGGGAACCACAAAAAATGTTTTAGGAAAGAAACAGAAATCTGACAGATGGACATCACAGCAGGTAAAACAAACTATTTAAATGGCTCGATACAGCTAAAGGTTGGTTAAAAATCGCCCGGTATCATAATTTAGTTGAACTGACTCTTTACATATAGTATTTCCCCTCTAAAATTTCTTTAATTACACATAAAAGACTAAATGTAAAAGAATAAGTGACAGGATTGAAGCAAAAGTTGATCTAACTGCAACATTGTCACTGATTAAAATGCTATAAACTGCAATAAATGGCACAACTAATCAAATCAGACACATGTTTTTTAAATCTTCAGTAGCATTATATCAAATCCAAATCCGGTATCAGCCTTAGTTATCAGAATCAAATGCATCTGAATCCCTTAACAAATCTCATTAAGCTTTTAACATTCCTCACTGTGTAGGTCTGTAATCACCTGAAGCTAGAAATATGGCAGTTTTCAAGAGCTATAATGTTAGCCTTTTTTTATTTGGTAATCAAGGAGGCTGATAACTGATATTTTTAAATCGATACACAATTTGGTCTCTAAAATTAGAATAATACAAGCTCCAACACAAAACTTCCTGAAATGCTTTGGTTTATTTATTTATTTATTTTTTATTTTTACAAAAGTTTGCTTCAAAAAGAACTTTTCAATGCTTATCCATCAGTGTCAATGGGCTGTTACCTGTGATGTGTAGCCAATCAGTTAATGCTGTGGGTGGGAAATTGCTTGAGACTACAAGTGGTGATTATGTAGATAATAAGTCATCCAGGACATAGTAGTCCAAGCAACTGGACGTTTCGCCTCTCATTAACAGGCTTCCTCAGTTCTGAAAAAGCATGGCTTCAGTTGTGAAGAAGGAGAAAACTTATTTATTTCATAGGGAATTGGCTTAAAAATAACTATCAGATCTGATATTCAGTCAACTTCTATTAGCTACTAAGTTGATTAAGATTAATTAAGCAAGCTGCAGCTACAACCACCAAAGATATGAAATGTTGATTGGCTGTTTGATATTGATTGCGCTGACTGATTGACAGATGTTAAATGGTGACTTTTACATACATACTGATTTTCACACGACTTGATCCATATTATGGAGGTCCTGGTAAAGAACTGGGAAATTAGTGAGCTCAAGAGACTGATTGGATGCATGAAAGCTTTACATGGGATCTCCTATATTTGACACGCCGCAAATCACAATCAGCTACATCATTAAACTGTCATTTTAACCGCAGAAAGCAATGGAAAAAGAAGAGAAACCAGAGGAAGCGCTGGCTATAAATGACAAAGTGTTAGCTATAATTGCATGTCTTCTACATTTCTCTTATGAAAATAATGTATAGAGGTAAAGGGTTAGATAAGAGATTTGTTAGCATCAGCACTTAATGAATTTGGGTGTTTTGCGGACCGGGAAGTGGATCCAAAATAGAATCGTACGTCATACTTTGAGCATGTAGTTGGGTATTACTTCCGTCTTTTTCTGCACACAGACATGACAGATACGGAGGAGATGAACCTACCCTCTGGTCTGACATTCATGCACACACATTCACACACAGCCAGTGTGATCTGAGGGCATTTAAAATGACCCCCTCTCTCTCCCAGCATGAATCCTGGTCTGCCTGTCACTGGCCTGTGAGGACAGTGATTAATGGCAGAAACACACGGCCTCGGTGGTCTAACGTAAACCACCATCCACATTCTGCCGGGGCGGCCGGGAAACCTTACATGGCAACTTTGTGACAGTGAATGATGCTCGGGCCGTCACGCACCTGCTTAGCATCAACAAGCCATCTTTCCTACCTCTCAGAATTATTATTCCAATCAATACGGCAGGCTGACATTTGTATGGTATTTAACATCCTCGTTGGGATGTCGTGGAACGGGAGGAAGAAGGCGTGAATTTGTGTGTGTGCGAAAGGGAAAAGTGAAAATGAGCAACTGTTTGAGTAGGGCGGTGACCGATGTGGGCGTCTGTGTGTGTGTGTGGAGTCAAGGTATGGGGGGGTGTTTGATGAAGTCCTGAGTGGATGCTGACACAGCACACACACACAAACACAAACACACAAACAGCCCTCTGGCAGTGTGGAAAGGGCCTGCAGGTATTGATCACAGCCACTTTTCAGGCTCAGCACAGAATCAGAGAGTGAGGCAGAGATCAGGCCAATACCCCGGAGGTGAAACAGTCCATCACCACGCCGCAACCTCCACCAAATCCAGCAAATTTTTACACTCATCCAGCCTTGTTTTGAGATATTCGTGCATGCTTCTTTATTTAGTAGTCCACAAGTGCACAACATCTAAGAATTTATCATCCGACTTAAAATCCCTGCTGTGCCACTTTGCTCAAAACAGCCCCTACACTGTAAGCTCTCAGAAATTTCTCTGCGTAAGTATACTTCCAGAAAACTGTCTTAATTTCTCTCTCCTTCCAGAGAGCTGGGCTGGTGGCAGCTGGTGATAGTGTCAGTACGGTGTTGGATCTGGTAACAGAGGACCCAAATTTAGCCCTGAGGAGATGACTGAGGCCAGTCCGTCTTCCGCCCTGGCCACCCACACCTCCCGTAACATAATCACTAATCAATAAGTTATTCTGAGCAGCCAAGAGGAGTATTAGGTGATAGTGGTGGGGGGTCCTCAACAGTACAGTACAATCAGGAGTGTCTGATGCTTACGGCTGGGAAATTGATTTTGCGGAGCGAGACGATTAGTCAATGTTCCCTGGACAAAAGGCTAAGCTATTTCATCTCATCTCATCTGGCCTTAGTAACATATTGGGATTTCCAATGCTTAAAATTTGAATAATGAATATTCCACTCCGCTGGTGCTCCAGCGGGGACAGCACACTGAAATGGGTTTTATATGATCAAGACCGAGTGGCAGTGTACCGCAGGTCGCCACAGTAATGAGATATGCTGGTGTTATCGATGGAGAGAGGGTTGTAGTCACTTCCTGACCGTATTGTATGTCCCAGCAGGCCTCTAGCTGTGGCTCTCTGACTGAACCCAGTTAAAAGTAATTATTATTAGTTAACTGTTCCTAATGACCTGAATTGAGCTTGGACAGAGACAGCAAAACAAGCTTTTCCCATCAACCAGTGTAAGATGTTACCTCTATGGGACGTGTCTCTTATCTGACGCTGCATTGTCAGAGCGACTGGCCGGGCTCTAAAAAGCTGGCGCAGGTATGCGGGAAGTCAGGTACTCAGGGCTAAATAGTGCTGCTTTATCAATAAATACGTAACCTGATAGGCCATTAAGTGCAAACGCAGGCAAGCTGGGTTTGATGGGAGGGAGGTTGTAAATTTAGATTTGTGGACGCAATGAAAACACTCAGCAAACTGGATCTTGAGCAAGTTGTGAGAGGGCATTCAGGGTGGAGGGCAGCCAGAGGTGGAGCAAGGATTGTGAAATGGGCACAAAGAGGGGAAGGTCAACCAGAGGGACTACAGGCAAAGTCAAATTGGATATCGTCAATAGAATATTATTATATGATTCAGCATCACTCACTTTGTGTTGCAAAGTTCTCCCAAGGTTAACTGTAATGAGCTGAAGTACTGACTACAATATAAACTCTAAGCCAAGGTGTTTTGGGTTTTAAAAGCCCTGGGCTTTATGTTCATTTTACAGGCTATATTCAAACCTTAGATGTGGCCATTTCCATATCACTGATGGGCCATGTGAAAGCTATCTCCTACCATCAAAGATAGAGTAGCAAAGCCTCAACTCTATCATCATTTACATCAGTGAAATCATATTCACCGGGAAGCTTCACTCATAAGCGCAGCTCTCAAATTCTCCCTCATTCATTGGACCTCCATCTCTCCATTCCTGTTCCCGCTGTCCCATCAGTCAGCCACGCTGCTGGACTGTGGCGTGGACTATAGCAGGCCGTGACTGGCCTGTAGTCTCCATTATGGATTAGACGTGGGGTCATGGATTGGGCCTTTTTAATGAAATAAGCAGCAGGTCATACAGTGGGTCTTTATAATGGAATAAAGGAAAGGCTCTAAGCTCAGGAAGAGCCAACTAAGTGGATTAGGGCAAAGACGGAGGGAAGGAGATGGAGCAGGATGAGAAGACAGACGAAGTCTGCATCGTTTTTCTCCCCCCGCTCATAATCGCTGGCGCATCAGGTTCTGTTCTGACTTCTCAGTTTGATTTGATTGGCTGATGGGGTGGAGATGACATTTAAGAGAAGCCAAGTAGTCTGAGTGTCTCTTTCTCCTGTGTGTCAGTCAGCTGAGTAAGGAGAGAAGGAAAAAGTTCAGCACATGCAAAACAATGCAGCACTGATCAATTTTCCATTAGGGGAAAAAAGTGAACTGTCCCAATATGCATGCAATAGGTAACATTTCTGCGTTAGATCAGCGTTACATATTTACATATTTAGATTATTTTTAAATGTTTCCAACAATTAGACCAAAGATCTTATTTAGTATGATGGTGCGTTTCATTTAGTGGCCTTCTGTGTTGTCATATCCCCTCAACCCCCACTTCACCACATCATCAAACTACATCTTTTGTCATTGTTTTGACTGAGAGGGCCCCAGCGGCAGAAATTACATAATGTGCATTTAAATATGATGACATTTTATATAAAATGAACCTATTTTTAAAATCTGTATAAATTTTTGATTTAGTCAGTTTTGAAAACTAGTTTTCTTACTTGGCTTTTGCAAACTGCAGAACGAAAGGTAAGAAATAGAATCATGGCAGCACAAATATGGGGAGAAAAAAATCTATGTTTCATGGAGAAGCAGCAAAGGTGCTAAACAAACTTTGGAGAGCATTTGGGGACACAGAGCTGTACCCAGCTTGAAAATCTGAAGCAACCAATTAAAGAGCAGCCTCAGGTCACCTGCTTGCCAAAAGTAGAAGGACCTTCACACCGACTCACTGGGCCAGCACCTTAACAAAGGAGTATTCAAATATGAACCAAATATGGAATGAAATCTAATATTTAATGAACACTGACATGACTATGAGGCATAGCGCACGGAAACTAT
>OMNN01028546.1:0-17865 GCA_900302755.1 Chromis chromis | reverse complement strand
CTATCCAAGCAAAACAGGAAGTGAATTCAACTGCTGTAGTTTCTAATTGAGTCCCCTAAATAACATATTTGAAGGCCTGTCTTTACTATCTTTATTAATAGAAAATATTGAGTCCTTCTTTAATAAATCTGCACAAAGCAGAGTTTATTTCGATAATTGGAGAATGATGCGAGGCACTTGCTACATAAGAGTATCATTATATGTTAAGTTCAGATATTAGTCTAATTTCTAAACCACTGTACCACAACTAATTTATTTATAGTAAGACAATTAGGCAAAATATCATAATTACTGCATAAGCAAAACAGTTTCTGCTAAAGCTCAGAGTGCCGTTAAACACTGTCCTTTCTTTTTTCTTTTTGACAAAGACCCCGAAGTTTTAGTCCTTGTACTAATTGTCTTGCTAACTGCCCTGGTGGGTTTTAAAGCTCTCCTTCCTCCTTCCCCCCTCTCCTCCTCTGTTCTGTTCCTCTCTCCTCATCTCCTCGCCTCTCCTCTGGCCTGCAGGCTCGGGTAGCTCTCCTCTTGCTATGACTAATGATGTTCTCTCAGTCTCAAGGTTTTAGCAGGATAATTATATTAACCCTTGTCCTCTGGATGATCCCAGCTCAGCTCCACTTCCCCAGGCATCCTCCCCACCATTGTCTCACTGGAATTAGACTTTAGTACACACACGTTCATACAAGAATGCACACTGCAGTTCCGTATTAGCCGTTTTGTATTAGCATTTGTTTGTGTCTCTAGGTGTGCAAGTTTTGATGACTTTCAGCAGACCTTTTGCAAATGGGTTATTATTTAAATAACAGGGAGTGTAATTGTTTGAAAAATTAGATGCATAGCTGAACGTTGCTGAAGGCCTGCGGGTGCCGGTTTGCAAAAATGTTTGCACAAAGCTAAACATTCCTTCACACATTAGAGGTTCAAAAGTGCGCTTCTAAAGTTCGTGTGGCGGGCATATGGCATCAGAGAGAAGAGCCAGATACCCTGAGTGTATTCTGTTCTCCGCTCCAAAGTTTTTTATTCTGATATACACAACAGACATTCAGATCCCACAAAGAGCCATATCGCCCTTGGGGGTTTTAGGACTCAGTAGGAGACCACACAACAGGAAGAACCTCCCACCAAACCCCATGTCGTCCTCGTGTTTCTGTCTCTTCATCACTTTTTCATTCCTCCCCTTCCCTTCCTTCTCCCAGTTCTATTCCTTCCTTGTTCATATCTTAAATAAGAGGAGGCTGTATAATAACCCCCTCCCTTCAACTCACACCCAATTTCCTCTCTCCCCAGGTGTTACTCTTTGCTGTAGTGTTCATTAAAAGACATTCAGCAGCAGTAAGGACTCTGCAGGGAGGTTACAGTCTAATATCCAGCACAGTTACACAGTGGTCTCAGGACGGTCGGGGCTGGATGGAGTGAGGCTGGACTCTCTTTAGCGGAAGGAGCCTTAAGATGCAGTGGCATGTCTGCTTCAGTAAGACAGTGTCAGCCGTTCTGCATCATTCATGCTGCATCATGCTGCATGAATATTACAATGCTGGCGTGCAGGGTCTTAAATTACCACCCGCCAAGTGCCAAATGCCAGTAAAATATGTCTTGTGTGGACGAATTAATAAGGGTCACCCATCACAGTGGTCAGTGACTTTTGAGGGTGCATCTATTCATGGGTGATAACATTCAGCATATGTTATCTGGGGTACAATAACTTTTCATTAGTACCATGTAGAGACAAGCAGGAAATACTGGGTGAAATTGCTGATGTTGGGCTTTCACACAGCATTTTATTTTCGTCGGTAAACGAAGCAGACATATACTTGATTACTGCAACCTTAGATAAACTTATGTGGGTAGATAAAGTCTTGTTCACGCAAGAAAAAAATGGCAGCTACATTATATAGGAATGTCATTTTTGTATTAACCCTCTGAACTCCAAGATCTGCCGACAAGTTTAAAAGGCATGTTATCTTTCAAAAAATGACATCATTTATCAGAACAGGAAACTGTAATAACATAGGTTTTTTAACGTTCTGACAGTACTTGAGCGAATGAAGTTGTTTCGGGTTCTGTTGTGAAAATTAACCAAATCTAAGCTTAAAATCATCTTATTTCATCAAAGTCACTTTATGCTACATGTCTCACTTAAAACAAAACCAAAGGGGCCGCCGTTTAGCTCACTGAGTTAAGGCGATACCACATGGGCTCAGTCCCTTAGCAGCGGTCATGAGTTCAAGTCCGGCTCAAGACCCTTTGCTGCATGTCACTCTCCTCTCTACCCCCCTTTCACACTGTCTCTCTCTCTCTGTCAATAAAATGGGAAAAACTCTCCCCCAAAAAATACAAACAAAAAAACCCCAAAAAATAAACAATTTGCACTAACCAGAGTCTCTAAAATGCAAATCATTTAGTGTTCATCATTTCACCCGAGAAGCCATTAGTGACTTAGCTGTGACCAACAGTCTTTTTGCCATACCACTACTTGCTGAACTGGTCTCCATCTCTGTTGCTCTAGTTGCTCTCCTCTTCAGCTCTGGCAAACAAACCATTACTGGCTGATGTAAAATGGAACGTTACTGGGATGCCAGTGAAGGAACGTCGCAAGAGACACCAGATTAAAGACTATATAAGACTGTGATACTGTGAAATACAGAGAGATTTACCTTTCGCGAAAAGGCTTAATCAGCATTGTGCAGACTCGTCTGGCGAGGCCTTGAATGTAACGGACACTCATTTAAATGTAAAAGTCCTGCACTCTAGCTGTAAGTATCAGATCAAAGAGTGTGAATGCTTATCAGATGCCAAAACCCTCCACAGCAGTTTATACTTCTATGAGACAAGATGTGCAATGGCATATATTTAAAAGTTGAGCCGGGTTCATCTTTGCCGGATGGAGCAGAGCAGGCTGCATTTTTCATGCCATGCTAAAATTGGTCTGAGCATGACTTTATGCAGTCTACTGCATGCATCGCACAAGGATTTTTACTTTTGGAGCTACAATATGCAGAAGGAGATACAATTACACACCAGGCATGATAAAAAGCTTGCCAGGGTAGTAATCAACTGTCCATCTAGTCTACACATGTACATAAAGTCACACTCAAGAGGGGCACAAAAATCAACATTCACTACGTAGTGGCAGCAGAGTTGATTTGTTTACTGATAATCAATAAAGTGACCCCAAATTTTAACGAGACAGATGCTCTCCTCCAAATAAAACATAATTGAGTCACCTTTTAAAACAGGGCTTACATTCAGTGTTTAAGAGAGCAACAAAGTTATTTACAAATTGTGCCCTATCCTCATGCACATAAAGTATCACGGGGAACAGCCAGGGTGACAAAATCCTATGAAAGCTGCACATTAATTACCCCTGCAGTTTGAAAGGCCAGCAAAAACAGTAAATTGTACACAGCTGGCATGTAACCCACACCTGAACTGTTCCAATATATAACTCTCTCACTCTCAGCAGTCTCTGCTGCGCTCATGAAAACAGTCCTCTGAGGTCTGGACTGGAGAACAGGATGTGCCCAGGCTCCATTATTTAGCTATTTGGTCCTGTGCATACTTCTCAAAGCAGGTACCTCAAAGTGGGACCGAGTTTGCCTGCTGCTCTTTACATGACCCAACCCGACCAATCAGACGGCTGCTCTCAGGTCTAAGCGCCAGCAAGGCAAGCACGCAATAGCCATTTACTGTATCCTGTGTAAATAATTTACTGGTAAGCTTAGTCCCACACAATCTCTCTCTGTCTCTCTATCCCACAATGTAGTGCATGATCACAAACTAAAAGACACACTTTTACTCAGAGCAAAGTGTGCTAAAATAATGAATCATCCCCCAAACACACCAGGGAGGTCACACATCCCCATACACAGCATAGCAGACACACAACAAACGCACACAGGGTGTGGATTGCAAAGACAATCAAGGTCATTCTTGCGCTTTGAATAATTTAAGATGTCTTTTTGCTGGACGTTTCCCTCCACTTTTTTCTCCTGGGCCTCAAACATCCAGTGACCTCTCGACTGTGAACATTTTTAGCAAGTGGATGCACTGTGTGAGTTTGTGTGTGTTTTTGTGTGTGCTTGCGTGCGAGTGTGTGAGAGAGTGTGTGTGCGTTGTGTTGGAAAGAAAGGGAGACCCCGAACACACTATTCTTCAGGCTTCTCCCTCGTTCCTTTTGATGTTCTGGTAAAAAGTGTTTTCTCCTTTAGATGGATTTTGGGACATTCCCAAAAAAAGACTGACAACTGAGAAACTACAAAGAGGTGGAGGGAAAGGAGGATTGATTCAGGAAATGTATCTAAAGTATTTGCTGTCGACATTGCATAATTACAGATAATGAGCTTGGGAGGAATGATTTGTTTGAATATGTCGTCAGTTCAGGAGTAGGAGGGGCAGGAAATACGTGTAGGAACTGTAGTGATTGTGAAAAAAGGCACACTGTGATACCTGCTCACCACACGATTGGAGGGGAGGTCAGTTATAGATTACCTGTTTAGAGAGAGTGGGGGAACACATGTGAGAGGATGGATAGCGGAGAGTGGGAAAAAAAAAAAAGGTGAGGTGTGGCGGAGAAGAGAGGGAATGTTTGAAGAGGCTCGTGCTGCTACGGAAGGGTGCACTCGAGGAAAATCGATCCTCTCCCTTCAGAGAAAGAAATTTATGAAGCTGGAACATAAACGCAGTCATGTCCAATTAGCTGCTCTGAATTTACGAGGCGAGGCGGGGGAGGAAGTAGGAGGGGACGTGGTGATAAAGACTTCAGCAGAAGCCAATAAGGCGTGCTGCTGATCAATGATCTCAGCTTCATGCAACTCCCACTCCACGCTTGGTTGCTTCCAGCTGTGCTCGGGATACACAGTGTTGGATGAGCTCTGCTTTTCTGCAGGCTGCCCTCCACCAAGCAGATTTTAATTTATGGACATACTTAAAAATCACCTCCAGACATGTTTTAAGAAATATAAAAATACTCTACTTTGAATAATAATTCATGTCTGATATGGTTCTTGTCCAAAAACTTTAATTAGCTAGAAAGAAAATGTAAAATCACGTCGACTCCTTCTCATTGAAAGCTCCAGTAATTATGAATTTGTGCTTATTTTTCATTTTAAAAGTTTACCTGGGCTGAAGTAGTTTCCTAATTCACGGTTTTAAGTTAAGTCCCGAATTGTAACTGGCTTTTAAACTAGTGGTGACGTAATAAGATCTCAGAGTTAAGATGAGCACAGAGAAACTTCCCCCTTCACCAGATAAATACGAATGACAGAAACAAAACTCTGATATAATACACTAACTCTGGGGTTATCGCATTTGATTGGATTAAATTCTAATTTTCTGTCCATTTTTATCAGCCCTGTCATAGATATTATGTTTATGTAATGACATCCAGATTACACTTTTTAATCAACATAATGAGGAAATCTGGTGAGCTGCAAAATAAATATATCAGTAAAATGTTCACTGACATGTGTTTCATTTGTTTAAGCTGCAATAGCGAGCCTTGCAATACAAAATCAGATTGAATAGTGGCAACTACAATACTGTATTTACTCTTTTTTTTATGGTTTAGGCACATGCAACTTCTGGTTGAGGTTGGGAAAATACCATATCATACCAAAACCTGCCAGCAAGTTTGAACAGCATGCTATCTTTACTTAAAAAAATGCCAAAATGACTTCATTTATCAGAGCCAGAAAGTTTAAAACAGAAAAGAGTGTTCATCATGTGTGGTGTGCAGTTATGTCTGGAGAACTGACTAAATAAAAATTCTGCTAATAATAATCTAACCTTTATTGATCCCCTTGGGGAAATTCCTTCTCTGCATTTGACCCGTCCTATTCAAAGTTAACCTTAACTACACATACTAGGAGCAGTGGGCTGCCGCGGTGCAGCGCCTGGGGAGCAGTCAGGGGTTAAGGGCCTTGCTCAAGGGCCCACAGTGGTGGTGACTGGGACAAGCGGTCACTCTCACTTTCCCACCTCAACCTCTTGCCAGTCCGGGGGCTCGAACCGGTGACCAACCGGTTACAAGCTCGCTTCACAAACTACTAGGCCACCATTGCCCTCAAATGTAAGCTTAAAATTGTGCTTTGATTTCATCAAAATCATTTCAGTTTTCAAGTCTGTTTCAAAAATTCTCATTTGCACCAGGCTCTGTTTAAAAAAAGTGCTCTTCAACACAAGTAAGGAGCCTGGAATGACTGAATGAATGAAAAATGTGGTCACATGACAAAAATTCTGGAACTTTTCAGGTGAGCTACAGGTTGTGTTTACACAATGCAGAGACGAGACAAAAAGAGAGTTTAAGAGGAAAATAAACCATCACTAAAGTAAATGTAGCATGGTTTAAAAAATAAAATACAGTGTAGTAAGTTGTCAGCTAGTTGTTGGGAGATGTATTCAGCACATTGAAATACCATTCTGTAGTTGATGGGCAGAGTAGTGTATGAAAGTGTAGTGTATTTAGAGGTTATAAAACTGAAAATAGTTCAGTGTCTATAGCACATGGAGTCCCCATTTTTTCAGTATTGGTAACACCTGTGGGCACTCGGAAAAAAATTCAACACGGTGATTCCAGGGTTTTTCAATTTTTGTAAAATATATAATCAAAGAAATTCAACATTGGCATAATAACGGTGTCATACTGCACAGAATGCATTTTTCAGTTCTCTCTACTCCTAGCCGTGGTTGTACTGTTTCCATAGAGGTACAGGATTTTATACGTCCACAGTGACTGAAAGCACAAATACATTTTTAGTCATATTCAATAGTCACCACAATCATTTCCTAACCTTAACAAAAGCAGTTTTGTTGTCTAAATGTAACCACAGGCGGGATTCTCTGGAGTCAAAGTTCTCCCATTTACACAACTACCATGCATCTCCCTACAAGCACAGTGCTGCGATACGAGAGATAAGAGATTCACTCACTCCAGGGAAAAAAATCAGGCAGCAATTAAGTTGCTTAATACGGCACCATTTTAAAAAGTCATTAGTACTATATAAACATAATTTCTAGATGACCGCTGTGTCATTAGTCAGTCAGAAAATCTCTGACAAAAGCTCTAACACTCATTGCTCATTAGGCCTTCACTTGACTATCACTATAGCAGCTTGTATAGCCAGTTGTGTGTTTGTAGTTCTGAAGGAGTGAGTTGTTGCGAGTGGGCCTTCTCAGCGACGGTTGATCGAACACAGAGCAGAAGAGGAGGGAGACCTCCTGCTGGGTCAGAGCCGCATCAGTGCAGTCTGTCATCACAGGTTAGAGCACGTCAGCGCAGACCCTCCTCCTACTCCTCCTCCGATTCTAAACACCGTAGTCGGAGAGGCAGCCAGACTGTCAGGGCTTTGACAACACTGCCCTACTCCCTGCTGTACTGACTGCTCAGCCCCCCGCCTCGTCAATATCCCCTCTATTTTCTCCCCCTACCCACTCCTCTCAAACACATGTCCACAACCCAATTTACCCAATGCACTCCTCAGTGAACACTGGTGCAACGGTCAGCTGGAAAAGCGCTAAAAAGGGTACGGCTGCTTAGACTGTGAGAAAAGGGAGAGAAAGAAAGAGATGGAGGATAAAATGGGAAACAAGAGAGGAAGAGCAAAAGGGAAGACTAGAGGTTGGCTACAGTCGATGGAATTTGGGAGCAAAAGCAATACATACAGTGGGAGGAGAGTGCAAAACAGAAAATGAGAGAGAGGGAGTGATAGCTGTGTCCCCAGAGAGGAATAGAGGAATACGCGTCAACTACAGTAAAGAGACAGATAAAGCCCCATTAACTGCTGCTTCCAGCTGCTTTCTCAGGCTCTGCCACCACATGACTCCCCCTTGATGTTTGTTTATCTTTCTTCTTATTTATTCCCCTAATTGCTGCGTCTCTGCTGTCTAAAACAGGCAGTTTTCGTATCATTAGATACATAGAGGCGACATGACTTCAGACTGCAAGGAGAACGGACAGAGAAGCACACAGCCAGACAAGCCTGGACACAGATATAGATGGAGAGATACAATAATTGTGGCGCTTATTAGGTTACGACTTCAGATCGACGATTAGATGTAGAACATAGTGTGAGCAATCAGATATGTAGGTAATGCATGTGTGATGGTGCATTTATCTCTAAAAAAAAAAAGAAGTTTAGATTCTACATGGCTTTTCCTTATGTTTAGAAACAACATGGATTTTCACTCTCATTATTCACAGGCAAATGTTTTTTGTTTGTTTTTTTGTACCAGGAAACTGTAGGGATGTGGTTGGGGCCGCTGTTAGTCAAGCAAGGAGCAGGACTTTGACATCAGAGATCAGGATTAATGTCCTGCATTACATGACCAATAACTTGCTACTTTTTGAATATGTTAATTTCTTCAGTTGATTTTAAGAATCAGTGCTGTGTTTTGTTTAATAAGGCCCAAGAGACATTACAGAGTTCTCTCTAATCCTACCCATGGTTGTGCTTTTTCTATAGAGGTGCAGGACTTTATATTGCAGTGAGCTCACAGTGAGTAAAAATGTGACTGGGGAAAAGAAACGCTCAAAAACTGCTTGGGGTCCAGAGGATTATTTAAAACAGTGTCGCGCAGCCTATGGTTTGGGAAGCTCACTATCAGTTTCTCAAAGTGTACACCTGTATTATTAAGCAGCAGTGGCTCATAGCACCAGTAACTAAAGGCACCAATCTAAATCCTCAGCACTCAAGATTATACCTTGTTGAGTGCCCTGTGGAGATATGTCGTAAACAAGCAAAGGTTATGTTTTAATTTAGTGTTTCCCAGCGCATCTTTGAGGTCTAGTAAAAATCCTTCCTCATTAAGCATTTGCAAAGTAATTTTTTCTTGCTTGTATTGTTTGCTGCTGCAACTCTGCTGGGTACACTGTTGCATTATTGCCACCTGTAGGTGAATGGAATCCTGTAAAATTATTTGCAGTACTATGTATTGTGGCATCCACATGCACCACATGTGTGCATGCGTGTGTGTGCAAAAGTCAAACAAAACGGGGACCCACTCTCCAAAAGCTGCTACCACTACCACAGAAACTAAAACCACCTTTAAGGCACCAAAGCCAACAGACTGATGAACAGAACACTGACCCATAATTACACCAGCTAATTAAAACACCACCTTGTGTGTGGTTTCTAATGTAGACTGGAATGAATTTGCATCCCATATTTCCTCCTGTTCCTAGACATTGTCTCACCCTGCTCTCTCTCTCTCTCTCTTGCCCTTCTCTGTCTTCTCCTCCACTCATCTTCTCTCTTTCCATCTCCCCGCTCTCCCCCTCTAAGTAAATAGACAGGGTTGTGATGGATCCAGCTGTCCCGTCTTAACTTCCTTCAGCTCAGAGCTGCTACTCCCACTTTGATGACTTTGCAGCGAAGGCAGACATCTTGCACATTAACATATGATTGTGCCCATGTATTATTTGTGTGTGGAGGGACTGAAGAGAGGGATCGGGGAAAATCCCAGTGCAAGCTGTCATCCGAAAGAGCGAGAGCAAAAGAGACACAGCACTTGAAAAGTCGGAGTGTCACATCATTCATGCGGAAGGAGTGCAAGGCTAGAAGTACTGTTGGTCTTCCTGGCCTGTACTATGTGGCAGAAGTCAGAAAATCAGGTCAAGGGGACACAGTGTCCATAAAGTTGCAACCCACAAAACTGTGTGACTGTGTAACTTTTTCTGATTCTGATTAAGTTAACAGAGTTATTAGATAACATGAGAAAGACAGTGACAATTCATCAAGATTAACTCACGGCTCCGGATGCATTCACGCTTTAACGTCAGCATATGTCAGCTGACAAAAGGGAGGGCATTTCTTCTAGTATGAGGCAGCCATTAGGCCCGCAACGCACAAACTGCACAGCAGTGTACCTTGAAAATCACCGTTCTTCGGTATTGATTTTAAACTACAACTCCTAGATCCTGCACTCAGCGGCACTTCCACTTTCAAGATGAGACAGATGAGATTTATCACCGAAGTTGCAGGAGATGAGAAGTAGTGATATGTTCGGCGCTGTCACTCACTCAATGCAGCCATTAGTCACTGTGCCTCTACTTCTCTGATCTGTTGTCTGTCATCGGCGCTCTCAGACAAATGCATCACAATCACATGAAGCAGAAACACACACACACACACACACACACACACACACACACACACACACACACACACACGTCTCTCTCGCTCCAGAAACACTGACCTCAGGACGAAAGAATGAAATCTTATCACTGCAAAAACTCACATTGGAATTCCTCTCCGGTGAATGAAAAAAGTCAGACCCTGTTTTTGCGACTGTGTCTGTGTGTAGTCTGTCAGTAGTGCGTCACGTCTGTGAGCACATTCATGCGGGTCGTGTGGCCATTTCAGCCGAGTGGACTCCTTCATATGAACATCTAATGAAATCTCCTCTTTGTCTCCCCTCTCCTCTCTCTCCTCCTCTCGTTCTGACATCCATTTGTCCTTCGTAGCACGCAACACTCACAAATCATCCGGCTTCTTCTTCTTCTTTTTTTCTTGCAATGTCATTCCCCTCTAAAGCCCACTCACCATCTAAAACAGTAAAGAATGTCTAAGTATTTACTGGAAGCATCTAACCAGCTATCTAAACACTTTTATCACCATGTTGTTGTGTTTCTTACTTATGCACTTGATGCTTCCTGCATCAGCTCCAGCAGATATACAGTAGTGTTTATACACGTTATCAGGCTTTACTCATCTCATTACCATTAACGCTAATGTTTGATAATGTAAATAAAACACTACTTAGTTTTTTCTGGTTTGTGTTCATTCATTGCGCTGTTGTTGAGTCTGTTAGCAGAGCCGGCTGGCCCATTAGGCAATATAGGCAAATGCTAAGTCAGAAAACAAATAAGGCCTACATTTTTATTTGAGATTATGTGTCTGTTTTATGTAAATCACCACAGAGATAATTACTAATGTAATGGGTCGCCAAATACATTTCAGAGAATAAAAGACTCACAGTACTTCCACCAGACACAAGGTGCAGATTAGAGCGGGTTTCCAAAGCTGTTAACCTATCCAACAAGCACTTCTGAAAAAGCAGACCAGCATATTTCTATATAGAAAACTTTATCAAAGTTAACTAAGCTGCATTTAAGGCAGATTAAATGAAAAATTTACATTTTAGGAGATATCTGGTTCACTGCTTTGCTACGAATGGCAACATTTTAATATAACTTAGGTGAACTAAGTTGTAACTTGAGCATTTTGCATATTTTCAGTATGTTGCAAATCATTCTAGCTGGTTGCCTTTGTTTTATCTTTTTACAGTGTATAAGCTATTTGTTTTCCTTTCCTGGTATGGTTTCAAATCAATAATCTGCAATAAATTTTAAAAAAATAAAATAAAATCTAAATCCAAACTTAACAATGCACTTTAAAGGGGACTATTTCAAGATAATAATGAGAAAATCCAAATGTATAGCATTTACTGGTTATCAAATTCCAAATCCAAATTTCACAAATATATGAGTTTATATGAGTTTTTCCTATGAAGTCTGCAAAGTTTCAAAGTTGCAAATCAAAGACATCAAGTATAAGCGAAACAATGTACCATCCCTATATATCAAGGTAAATGTAAGGTCGTCACAGAAATGACTCTCCAGCTCTTCATGTTTGTCATTCAGGCTGTTTCCTGCCGAGGCATCGATCACATTAAGTGTTTGAGCATCAATCTTTGCTTATTTTGGGGGACCGTAAAGCTTTTCTCTCATGACTCATTCTGTTCCGTGCTCTTCTCAGGAAAATTTGATTTTGGAAAAAGGCTTCAGACGACCGAGTGATTAAGCTCCATTGTTTCCATAAGTTCTGTAAACAACAGTTCACATTAGGGTGACGTTTATCACTGTCACTTCGCTGGTTTCATTTTTACAACAGTCTAGCTGTTACAACTGCTTTCCAAGTCACCTGCAATGCAACAAAACCTGTACATGCTCACAGTAGTTGGATTGTTTAGTTAGAGTTAGAGTGTTTTTTCTCAACACAAGTGAAACACGAGTGAAATATTGGTTTTCTTCAACTCCTAAACGAAATGTCTGGCAGAATAGGTCCTTTCCAGACAGGGGATACTTAACTTTGCTAGGCTCATCAATCTGTTAAAGCAACAGCAGTCTGTCATTCAGACATAGGTCACTTTACATTAATGTTCCTCACAGCTTCATTCAGTGAAACCCATGACAGTGATGGAGAGAGCTAGCAAGATTGCACAGTACATCAAGTGAGGTGCAATATATAATATTGGACTAATAAACAAAATACTAAATCTAAACAAATAGCTGCTTATCAAACTGTCCAGATGACTAATAGTCTACTTTATGTAATATTTCTGAAATAGTAAAAATTCTATCCATGTGTGATGATAATCTAATTACAAATTTACCAACACAAAAGTTTAAATATCCTGACAGTTGTGATGAATTTCAGGGCTCAACCTGAGCACGGTCACGATGTAAGAAATGATTGAACTGCATCTTATAAATGCATCCTGCTGCTGTTATATTCAGTGAATGAGAAAGTTATAGTTATAGTGTACAAACTCTGTCTTTGGTGCTTTCTGTGACGTTTGTGGACCAGCGTTAGCACTAAAATTTGGAAAAAAGTCATCATAGTACATAGCTTGTGCATGCCTATCAGTTAATATGATAGCATGCAGTCCAGATTTGTGAAAGTGACACAGAAATAGGTCCGATCTTGTGCGACTGCCACTGCAACTTTTGTCCAGGATGCAAGCCAACTCATTCAGATGCCGTTAGATTGATGGAAAGAAGTTCATTACTGATAAGGACTTTATATAATTAACTTGTCACTACTTTTGCCTGTTTGGTGCTGGGCAGTTAAGTTTTTGCTGAAAACAGCTACTATGGAATGGTGCAGATGACCCCAAAAACTAATTTTAATTTTTTTAATTTATTTAATTAATTTATTTGGTTCTTTGGTGCACTTTTTACACACTACACATCTTGAACAAACTCCCAGACAACTGCAGGTCTGCTGCAACTCTCAATTGTTGCCTCTGCCTTTCATTCAACTAAATCTGAGGCTTTTGCACTGTAGCTTTTACTTTCTTGCTTTGGTCTTATTTTTTTATTCCCAATGTAACTCTTTTAATTGTGTTGAAATGTTGTTGTTGTTTTTTTTATCTTGCTATATGTTCCTTTTACACTTTTTTCATTTTTAATGTAAAGCCTTGACTAAAGTTAAAAACCAGAAAACCCAAATGATACACAACTGCACAGTTCAGTCATAACTCTCTGTGGGTTCAAAAGTGACCCTTTCTCACATTACACAGTCATTTGGCGTATTGTTGATGGAAAAATATTGACTGGTAGTAAAATGGATAGCTTTAAATTTTGCAAAATTTACACACAGACAAATCATCACATTAAGGTGGTTTCATGGCAGCGACCCAACCTCGTCTTTTTGCATCTTGCTTTGTTGCCAGTCTGTCCATTGTTGACCAGTCTCCATTCATTTCAGAGCCATTATTCTCTCTTTGACCTGCAGTCCCCAGTGTGCTCATCAACTGACCTCCCACCCATCTGCACACCTGATCCCAAGCGCCTTTTGAGCTCTTCAGTATATGTACCTGCCCATCCAGCTAAAAGGATACAGCTTTTTCTAACTTGTTAAGCCGGGCGACCACAGTGCAGATTTGGCTTGTTTCACCTGCACTTTAAGGGGGTCATTGGATATTAGTGGTAACCTCCAGGCCTGAGTAATAAAGCCAACACGCAGATTCCATAATCTGCAGTTCCTGGAATGGTCACTTTGGGCTGGCTTTAAAAGCCAATCAGTCCCTATAGCCCCCCCCATGTTAAAATGTCCAACTTTACTACAGGAATAAACATGCTTATATCTTGGGACAGAAAATAGTTTTGGTCTCATTCATTACAACTGTAAAGGGGGTGATTCTTTTTTATATAAATCACCGGTATAAATTATATTTGGGCATAAAGTTATGCATAATTAAAGTAGTGGCAGCTTTGAGTGAGAGGTGGACACCGTCACAGGACATGGTGTACCTTAGCTCCACTCATGTGCCACATCTTTGCTCATTTTGGGGTGAAATTAGGAGGAGTTAGGTACTGCCAAATCAGAAACAGCTGGAGCCACCACACGGAATGTCAAAACAATCGTTCAGGAAACATCACTAAGGATTCATCCATCTTTACAGTCTGTGGTTGGACATCTAGCATAAAACTTTTACATTTTGATGCAGTTCTTGGTTTGATTTCCCACAATTCAGCATTAAGTCACCACAGGTCAGTGTGCTTGCAAAGGAGTTGTTGTGTGTACAGAATCGATGGAGACCAGGTCAGTTGAGCTCCGGCCCTAAAGCTGATTCACTTACCTTGTTTAAATTGAACTCTATTAGAATCTTACCTTATTACATCCATGGGATAAACCTGTAAGAGGCAGCAAAGGCTTCTATTCTGAAAAAAATCCATATACAGAATTTGAAGGTTTTTGTGTAGATTGAATGTACAGCTGAACTCAGAGGTTGTAGGATTACCAACCTATATGCAATGTGAGCTGACACAACATACACAATTAATTTTTAAAAAAAGGCATGGTGTCTGCACGGCTTGGTTGCCTGTTAAGATGGTTTGTCTGTCACCCAACCTGATTCTTTTCAATGACCTAGTAAACTTGAGTGCACACTTTGTTAGATCAAAGCAGTTTCATCTACAAAGTTAACCCTGATTTTAAAAAATACGATGATTCAGATTCACAAATGATTTAACTGAAGCCTTTTAGAGATTTGTTTGATAAGGTTTAAATTGTGACATATTAAAGAGTTTTTCTTGTATAAGTCTTTTACTTTGAAATTTTGTGATAGCAGCATAAAGACAGGAAGCCAGTTTTATTAATACCATCCTCATTACATGAAGTTATAACAGCAATAACATAGCAAAAGATGCAGATGCACTCATACACATAGATATGAATCATTATTATTATTGTAAGCATTATTTCAACACTTATTCATATTTAAGTTACAATCAACAGTCAGTTTCATGAAAAGTTGAAGAAGCAGATGTTTAGTTTAACGCATAGTGTGGATTGTTGGGCCAATTATTGACGGGGTAAAGAGACTCATAAATTCCCTTGTTATCAGCTTGGAAGTATTTAACACACACTTGAATCAGCATGTGTCATTGTGTGTTTACAGCTGCGACTGCTATACGCTCAGAGGCCCTGCCACCTCTCTAACCAGGCTTAATGCTCTCCTTACCAGCACCACTGAAAGACTGATGATGGTGTTGATCAGTGAGTTATTATGTGTGGCAATTTGCTGAAAGAGAAAAAAAGAAGGAAAGCGGCCGATGAACAGGGAATAAATCAAAATACCGTCCTACTCCTCCTCCTCTCCTGACGGGGCCTCGCTCTCTGTGTCCATGGAGGGACGGAGCAGTATGGAGGTGGGAAACGCTGGGATGCAGGACGGATGGATGGCTTGTTAAGAGGGCGGTGAGGTATTACTTTAAAAGTTTCTCTCCACCCCCGTCGGAAGTCAGCGGGACAGGCAGCCGACAGCTTTTCCAGAGGATGGGAAAGCTGGAGGCTGGGATTACTGCTCATTTGGAGAAGGCACTTAGTGAAGCCAGAGCTGTGGCTGAGCTTTAGTGTCTGAAACCTTAATGTGTATTTATCCATTATTTTAGAACTCATACCAGTGAATTTTCCACATCTTAGCCCTATGTTGTCCTTGAAAATTGATCTTAAAAGCTATCCCACTGTCTTAAAGTATCACTTATTCTTTACCAGCTAATTCCAGCTCAGTAACAACTATCAAACACAGGGCTGCAGCATTTCATCAGCTGGACATATTCTGGATGTCTATCATATATCTTTCTCCTAAATTTACCTTGACATATTTGATAGCTTTGGAAACTTGACTTTAAATTAAAGTTCTGACGTTTGGCTCCTCGGCATAACTTTGTAATGACTGGCCCATCTGTGTGGGTCAGTGAGGTTTAAGAGGCTCTCCCTGGTGGTGCTTTCAAGGGTTTGTGAAATTGTGCTTTAATAGTGTTTTTTTTTTTTTTACTCTCAATCACCAGATTAAGAGTTTCACCAACAAGGAACACTTCAAAAAAATGATTGCCATTGTGATGGATTACCAATATCTAGCAAACCTACCTTTTTATTTTCACTTTATACCAAAATTAAATGAAAAAGGTGAAGGATAGAAGGTAGGAAATCAATCTGAAATCAAAAAATGGTCTGTTAACCAACTAAGAACAGCAGGGAAATTAGTAAATTGAAATGGCAGACATTGTAGAGATGGAGGTGGGATGAAATGGAGTAGAGTACGAGGGGATGAGCACACTGACGTTATGTCAGGAGGGTTATGAGCTCAGGGACTTCATGGCTGCTCATCTTCATCGCCCCCTCAGCTAATCTTCTTTAATCTCTTGCTTCATATGTAGTGAAAAGACATGAGAGTGGTCTCAACCTTTTCATCTAACTCTCTGTAAAAAAAAAAAAAAAAAAAAAAAGCCAGTTAGGGTTAATACAATTGAGAGTCATTGGGCCCCGAAATATCTCCTTTTAACACACTCAAGAACAAAAGGACAACGAAAAATGCTAATCTGAGACATAATACTCTGACTGATATAGTGAAGTTGGCAGATTGGCTCAGAGAACCTGAAACTCAACTGACCCCAAAAGCAAAATTCTGTTTTCACTTAAACTCCCATTCACCTCTGGGAAGTCAAAGGTGAGGTGAAGTTAGTCGGACTTTGCTGCATGACTCAAGAACTGACGGAGGACGTTAGGTAACACGATGTTAACCCCAGAAGGTCAGTTCTGTGGGTCAGAAGTTTCAGTTCCAGCTGCTGACAGCAGAAGAGGACACAGCAATTTAATATATTCCACATATAATGTGATTCCTTCTCTCACATTTCAAAGATAAGCATCCTGAATCTGGTAACAATCCGACTGCTAATGAAACAAGCCCTAAACACACATTTGTGTGTGTTGCGAGAGAAAAGGGAGTGTGTGTTTGTGTGTAAAGTTACTCTGCGCTGGGACAATTACTCAGCTTAGGGATGAATGAGGTCTGTGGAGGAGTTTTTTTTTTTAAATTCTGTGTTTGCACGAGAATGGACTGGAAGAGCAAGTGGAGGGGACAGAGAGGAGGAGCAGTGGGACGTGGGCAAGTGATTCTCCAGATGAGATCTAATATGTGAGACGATGCATCCTAAAGAGACGTTTTCTCATGGGCCTACCCCATGAATACAAATTCACCCCGCCACCCGCTCTGCACTGGAAGGACAGATGCACCTTGCTTCAACCCGTAGTGGAGAAGTACAGCCTGCTTTTTCCTTTTTTTCCCCCTACCCCAACGTTTACTTCCATCCAATCACAAAACTCAACCGTGGTGACTTCATGGCAGCTCTTATGAGTCATCCATTCATACCTTTGTCTTGTAACTGAATCTGGTTGCTCTTATTCAGTGTCATGGGGCCTCGTATTTATAATGAGGGACCGATTGACTGCAAGTGTGTTGGCTGAAAAGTAAAATGCTGCCAACGAAACACAGCAGGTGAGTTTGTTAAAGGAGGAAATGTGGAAAATGTGCTTGTATGTGCTGACCTCAGGGGGTTATCTCGACCAGGTTGTGTGCATGTGTGTGTTATAAAAGTGTGTTTCTTTGTTTCTGTGTGTGTGTGTGTGTGTGTGTGTGTGTGTGTGTGTGTGTGTGTTGGTGTGTGTGTGTGTGTGTGTGTGTGTGTGTGTGTGTGTGTGTGTGTGTGTGTGTGTGTGTGTGTGCGCGCGTGTGTGTGTGTGTGCATATATACAATTATTTTTTTCCACTCTGTTAAACCCAGTAAATGTAATTACCAAT
>OMNN01028543.1:0-18642 GCA_900302755.1 Chromis chromis | reverse complement strand
TAATCATTTCTCCTTCTAATTTACTGTATCAAACCTTTCACAAAAAAGTGCAGAAGTAAAAGTTTGAATAACCCTAACCTTAACCACTGGAACCGATGCACATTGGCAGTAAAAAAGGAAAATCTTTGGGTCAAAATTTAGGATCAGACAAAGACAAAACTTTGCTGGAATCCACCAAGCGGAGGTAATAAAGGCATTCTTAAGAAAGACATTCTTAAGGTTATGTTTTTGCTGGCATTTGTCTATTTGTTTGTTTGTTTGTTAGCAAGATAACTTGAAAAGTTCTGAATGGATTTTGTTGAAATTTTCAGGAAAATTGTTGATAATGTGACAGGGAACAGATGATTAAAATTTTGGTGTTCCACCCCCCCTTTTATGCCTTTATTGGACAGGACAGTGGATAGAGTCGGAAATGGGAGAGAGTGGGGAAGGACATGCGGTAAACGCCTGAATTGAACGCCAGAATCGAACCCTGAACAGCCGCTACGCCTCTGCACCTGGGCCACGCGACACAACCATTAGGCTATCGGGGCGCCCTACTTGTGTTTGATTAAATGAGACATTTTCTACATTTTTCCATTTCCAGTTCAGTGTTGACTGGCTATTACTTATGACGAACACCCAATCAGATAGTGATGTGGGTGGGACTTTACTTGAGACCACATAATTGCTACAGATAGAGAGAGGAGACTGCGTCAGAGCCAAAGTTGTGCATTTATGAGTTTATTTAATTGGAAACCAGTTAAAAACAATAATGATACCGATAATTGGCAAAATGCAGCACATCAGACCAACATGATGCTCACATCTATTGTTTTAAGTGAAGTGTCTATACAACTGTTTTGTGTATTACCATGAACTTTGGTTCAGATGCTCATGCTCCTTTCAGGATGCGTTTAAAAACACTTATGATGGTCTTGTTGCTACAGGTGCATCTCATATTATTAGAATAGGATGGAAAAGGTTCAATATTTTTCGTCAGACATTGCTCAAAGTGAAAATTGTATATATTCTAGACTCCAAGCCTCTCAAGCCTTTGTGGTTTAATTTAGCACCGTCACTTGCCAAATTTTTAATTACAGTTCTACAATTTCATTTAGCAGACGCTGCTATCCAAAGCAACGTACATAGGTAGGTAGGCGGGGCAGCATTAAGGACCTTGCCTAAGGGTCCTCACTGGATACCTGCACCCTGACCGGGATTTGAACCACCGATCTCCCATGCCAAGGTCTGGGGTGTTCGTCACCAAGCTATCCAGCTGCTAATTAGTCTAATACGTCCAAATATCAGCAAAACCAATGACATTCCCATCACCTTCAGCTGTATATTTATTTAATGCTAATTAGCAAATATTAGCATGCTATCACATTTATCTAAGATAGGGATTATGGTAAAGATAACAAGCTAATGTGTTAGCACTGTCACTGTGGTTGTGTTTGCATGCTGATGTTAGCAATTAGCTAAAAACACCCCTTGCCAAAGCACAGCCTGACAGACCCACTTGCATGACTGTAGCCCTGTTCCAGTTCACACCCACAATAGTGTGCAGAAGGACATCTTGTATGCGTTAAGCTGGAATTCATTTTTCAAGAAGAATATTAATCATTGGCATCCTAACATTATTCACATAGTTTAAAACTATGTCAAACCTTTTTGAAAACAGATTTTCAGACAGTGAAAAATCTTTTTCTTTTGTAAATGTTCTAAGGTTTTGGCATGTCATATTTCCGTATAAAGAATCTCAGCTCTGAAAAGAATCCTTTTCTATCTGCTTCAATGCATCACTGACTCTATCGGTCCTTAAAAACCTTCTTGCTGGTCTAACAACGTGCAGTCTTCCCTTCATGTATAGTGTGTGGTGTGTGAACATGTGCCTGCATGAGTATGTGGTATGCTCTACATCCCAGAGGAGGTAAATGCTAGGAAGATGAATTTCTAGGTAATGGTGATGTTTTTCTGCTCTTGCCTTCACCCTACCCCTCCTTTCTTTCTCTGAGGAAATCTATGTAAACAGTGCTGCAGGGTCAGGGCCAGCCGGCACCACACAGAACCTGATAAGAAACCACATGGAGGCAGCAGCTGTTCCTTTAGCACTTACAGTTTTAACCTTCCTCGTTCTTTTGCAGTGAACATGTCGGTATGCTGTCGTTTTTATTGTATTTTTTTAATTCTACGAAAATTGTGACGGTAATGCACTTTTAAAAAAGGCATGTGGCCTAGTTTTGGTGAGATCAGTTATGTTACTTTCAGCAAGGGAAACCACGCTTTCCTCTTATCACAGTATGTCAGAGTCCATGTATACTTGCTGCTAACTCTTTGCCTTTTTATTGTCGAGTCCTATAAGTTGTTTTGGAGATGAAATATTTACTTTACATCCACAGAACCTCTGACCTAGATACCCTGTTTTGCTTTTCCTCTTCGGGGAGAGAGTAGATGAAATGGCTCAACTTAAGTTCAACATGGGCTGTTTACATTTCCTCTGATTTGTGTTTTTCTCAGGCTCTTTGAATGTTCTCACGACTAATGTTATTTACTTTGGAACATAAAATGGGGCAATAAGTATGTAAATATATGATGTTTTTAACTTGACAAGAACGTGATGACTGTTGATCAATGTATTGACCCACTTGTCCATAACAACGTGGTTTTCTCCGTAGAGCTTCCAGAGAACTGGACTGACACACGGGAGACCATCTTAGAGGGCATGACCTTTAACCTTCGTCACCTCGGCATGACACTAGTGGACCAGCCCAAGGGAGAGGAGCTGTCAGCAGCTGCTGTAAAGAGGATTGTTGCCACGGTCAGTGCTCGAGTAACAATGACAATGTCATGGACATTTGTTTTTGCTGCCTTTCATGTTTACATAAAAAAGTACAAGAAGCATATCTGCTTTGGTTCCTTGCACAAAATGTGTTTCCAAAATCCGTAACAGTCATGTTGGAAAAATGCTCCAGTGCATTTTAAGATGCCTAATAAGCTTGCCGGTTATTAAGCATCTTATAAAGCTTGAGGATTTCCTGACTAATGAAGGACCATGTTGTCTTTCAGATAAAGTAATACTCCTAAACCAGGATTGTAGGGTTTTCACTGATTGTATTAAACTGGTAAAAGCATCTCATACTGCTGGGATGGGGTAGGTCTTCACCAGAGTGACAGTTTTTCCAGCATTTGGGATTTCATGCCACATATGGGTGGACGATCTTAATTTGGCATATGATCTGCTTTTCAGAGGAACCGTAAAAATACTGTCATTAAATAATTTATTAATGGCTTTTTCCAAACATTCCTACTCTACGCAAATGTGTTTGATTGTGACGGAATTAGGATGAAGCTCATTGGATGCATTGCACATCTTGAAGATGTAACTTAACTTAACTGGCAGCATATAAACCAACATCTTGAAAGAAGCAGCAAAGTGGCACACATTTGAACCACCACTTCTATCAATTTACCCATTGATAGAACCATATATATGACATAATCTGTGTTCAGTCATTCATACAGAGTAGAGATATTAAGATAGATGGGAGATAGATAGTTAGATATTTGTTACTGAGAAGTAGAAGACTGCTCTCTGCCACCATTAGAAGTGGACATTCTTGAGAAAGCATGATCAGCCCAGATTAAGCAGTCAGTTGTTGTGGTCTCTACTTGACATCTCTGACGCTTGGTTAGTAGTTTTAGTAAGTATAAGTCAGGTCTACGTTAGCCTATGACAGCCATGTGTAAGGTTTTTGTAGATATGCCATAATCCCTTGATGCACACACTTTACATCAAACCATACATGCTACTGAACAAACTCTGCTTCACCACTGTCTCTTTGACAGGCTAAAGCCAGTGGGAAGAAGCCTCAGAAAGTTGCTCTCAAGGTTTCTCCTCAGGGAATTGTTCTGCACGACAGCTCAACCAATAAACTCCTGGAAAATGTCTCCATATACAGGTATGTGTAGAGCAGCACAGGTTTTGCACATAAGCAGCATTTTTAACTGTGTTGTACTTATAATACTGCTAACTGCAAGTCAGTGAGAGCCGTGCACTGTCGCCGATATGCACATGGCTTATGGAACCCATATTACAAGAAGGAGCAGAACTAAAGCTTTGTAATGATGCTTGTCACATATATTTCTACATACTGAAGTAATCGTGTTGGGAGGACAGATTAGACCTTTGCAAAATGATATGGTTACTGTTCACCCATTTTCACACTCTTGCCTCTCGGTTGAATGAGTCACAAAGTCCCTATGGCTTCACACCCTACTGCATATCAAAATAAACTGCAGAGCTTACCCTTCCCATTAATAGTGGTGTTTCTCTGGGTGATAAAGCATTGCAGTAAGCATAAAAGCAATCAAATTACCCTGCAAATAGCCCAGGGCTCATAGGGTTAAGTATCCTGTGAATGCTGCTTGACCTCTTTGTGTGCTGCTTGTTTAACCTGTCACCCCTGGCCTGCAGAATATCCTACTGCACTGTGGACAAACTGCATGATAAAGTGTTTGCTTATATCGCTCAAAACACCCTCAATGGGACCCTGGAGTGCCACGCCTACCTCTGCTCCAAGAGGAAAGTGGTGAGTTTAGAGCATCTGTGTTTTTTATGTTTAACTTAAAATGAGCACTTCTCAACAACTCAAAGATTAAGTCTGCCTTTCTCTGTGGTTTTGGGGGGTGGGGTTTAGGCCTGTCTCTGTGGTTGAGCGAAGGTTTATTTTTGCTCTACTTTCTCCTACCTACCTGATGTCTCAGATGAAAGCCCAGATGCACTTTTTGGAACAGCCATCATTTATCCTGTAACTGTGGTTCGCTTAAGTGCCTTGCTGACACCATAGCCCTTCCTTCTCGCTTCTCATCCTTAAGAAGAAACCCAAGAAGTCGAGCTCCTGTCATCTCCCTGTGTCCTCCTGTGTGCTGACAAACAGAAGGGCACTTTTGCTCTCATCTTACCTGCCTCCACACTCATCCCCTTTTCTCCCAGGATAACAGGATGATACTCCACTTCCTTAATACTTACCTCTCTCTGATTGTGGTTATGCAGATAGTTCTGGTGACCTCTTTCTGTCCTCTACTGTAGCTGCTCTTCAGTCTCAGCAGAGACAAACTTGACATGGCTCGTGAAAAGAATTGACTCTCATTGTGATGTCTGTTGAATACACTTACTCTCTGATTAAAATACACTCTCTGTCTCTGCCCTACGAAGGCAAACAGCAGTAATTACATATTTGGATGAGTAAAGACCTGAATCTGACTTTCAGGCATGTGTTTTACTAAATGGAAAATTATAATGCCACAGAAATTTGTAATTTCTGGAAAACAACTTTTTATATTTGCAGGAAACCAGACGGTTAAAAGTAAAGCTAAATTCATGGACTGATTTTCTCTAGGTCTTATGTGTAATCGACAAACAATAGATTTGACCTGGTAACATGCTTATATTTCTGGTGGAAATCATGTAAATTGATCCAGTTAAGCTACTTTTATGTCTCATATTTGCATTTATTACATTGTAAATACATGTATTATATTGATTTTCTAAAGAAAACAGACTTGGTTTCTATGATCTAGTGATTGTAATCCTGAGAATAAGGTTTATTCTGTCAAACTAGTTTAAAATGGACAACAGAGCTGAGAGGGCACATTTGTTTGCTGACATTGTTTCTCCTGTTGCATTTTATCAGGATTATCCAGAGCTAGAGTGCAGCAATGATTTTTTTGTGTCAAACAATCAGCCTAAAGACATTATGCTTCATTTTTGCTAGCCAGCCTAAAAAATATATTTTCTCAACTTCATTCCTTCTGTAATTACTGCTCTCTGCTTTTGTAGGGCGCGAGAGAAGCTGCCCCAGGTCTAGTCTTAATGAATGAATAGCATTATCTCAGTTAATCTGTTTTGAGGGTTAATCATCTTCACTCAGTGTTACAGTAATGACACAGCAAGGAACATCAAGCACTGAAGTGATCATAGATTTCTGTGTGATTATTACTACAGACCAGGGGTCAAGAGCTTACATACCTTTTCTTTGATGATGTCTATGAACAGAAGACATCACTGTTGAGTTGGAACATATTTTACCAACTGTGCAATTGTCCTTTGTTGAAATCGTGTTAGAAGAGACTAGAATAGAAAGCCTTTATTGTCATCATACAAAGTACAACAAGATTTAAAGAGTCACTCCCTAAGTGCACCAGCGATATATGTTACAAAATATTCTACAACTCTAAAATTCTAAGAAAAAAAAAAGAAAAACACTATAAAACACAATTTGTAGTAGGCAGTAATATATACATTATGAGTGGTGTGAAAGTCGCTGGAAACAGTCATCTTCTGCTGAAATCTGATGTCCAGTAAGTCCAAGCGACTATAGCATTTAGCAGCGAAGGTAGACGTACATAAAACATACAAAAACAATTTAAAAAAGGCACAAACAGGAAGAGCCGTGAGCAGCCACGTCTGCGCGCGCCGTCATCTTCTTTACAAATTGTTTTGCACATGTTATCAGAACAGCACAAGTAGTTCACAAAACCAAATTTCTTATCTTGTCTCTCAGGAGACATTTTGAAGATAATACCTTCCACTCTTTAGTGTATACTTCTTGTAACTGGGTGTCACTTAGGTTGGGAAAAAACATTAATGTACTCTCTTGTTCAGCCATGGCCCGTTACAAAGTGTGCTTTCTCCTTTACTCCAGGCTCAGGCAGTGGCCCTGACAGTAGCCCAGGCCTTCACAGTAGCTTTTGAGCTCTGGCAAGTGGCAAAAGAAGGTAGGAACCACACTCTTCCCCCTTCGTCCTGTAAATGACGTGCACACACACTATCTCAAACACAATGCTCACACAAGCACTTGTCTTTGGAGGAGTTGTTTTATCAGTGTCTGAGACTGCTTGTGTTTGTACTGAATCATCAGCCTTGATTCACCAAGGGTGCTGATATCTGGTGCATCGTTGCAGTAAACAGGTCTTGACCTGCTTTTGCTGTCTCTTTACAGCTTCTCTAATTTTTTTCTTTTTTCAAATCATTTTTTTAGAGAAAGGGAAGAGAGTGAAGTCTGGCTCTGCTGGAGAGGCCAGCAGCAGTTCCCATTCAGAGAGATCGAATAGCATCGGGAGTCTGAAAGGAACAGGTAAAAAATATCAGTGTTGTAAGTATATAAATCTTGTAGCCACATCACAGTTGTGTTCATGTGTTTGTTTTGTTAATTTAGTTGATAACATAGCAGAATATATTCCACATTTCTGGGTATATTTACAAGTCTGTCACAAACTCTGGTATATAAATAAGCTGTGTGTGTGTGTATTTAATCCCTCCTTAATAAATAAGGGCAATCAATGTCCCTCTCCCCCTAAAAACTCGTCTCTATGTATCAAACTTCAGTATTAAGAATTTTTTCCATGATTAGAATCTGTTCCTGCCTTAAAATGGCTTAGATGTAACTCTACACTGTTGCCTCCATTAGAATATGATTTATGGAATTCATGTAGTCTGGCTTTGCCTCTGTCTCTGCTCACTCCTCCCCACTCACTGCAGCTGTTGCACACCAGCTAACTTACAACTCTGCTCAAACAAATCAGTCTTCACACAATGGAAAATGGTAATATTGGAGTAATTAATCCATATATGTTTGACATGAAAACCATTTCTGAAGAAGAATAATGACTTTTTACCAGAGGGGATCTTTAAACAGTTGCAAATACTTTGATTGATTGTGCAACTGGTGCTGCTGCCGTCTTGGCCAGGGCTCCCTTGTAAAAGAGATCTGTAATCTCAATGGGACTCACCTGGTTAAATAAAGGTTAAACAAAAAAATAAAATAAATAGTATCCAGTGTATGTTAACATGGTACCTTACCACAGTAGTGATGGTTTGCCCTTCCCTTACCTCTCAATTAGATGTTGCCACAGACAACCTATTGGACTTTGAGGACAATGTGAATGTGGTGGTGGAGACCAACGGAAATGTAGAAGAGGATCAGCTGGATAACCACAGGCCCTCTGAGACCAATAACAATGCTGCCTGGGTACGATCTTCTCCTTGTTCTCTGGCTTTGGCTCTGTGTTGGACACATTTATGAGTAAAGCAGTTGCACTTTACTTCCACTAAAGTTGTGGCCAGTTTCAGTTTTGAAATATTTCAAGTATGCCTCGGCATATTGCTGAAAAATGCTTCATGTACAGTTGAAAATGAATGAAAAAGATGTGCAGCTATGTGATCCCTGTCATACACCAATACCATACATATGTATAATTTTAACTGGGTGTATATTAAAGCCAAATCCTTTCTCTTTCAGGAAATAGAAGATGGTTTGGATGAAGCCTTCTCCAGGTGAGATACTGGTGCTGAATATTTTACATTTTATTTTTATATTTGTATAATAAAGTTAGTCCTGGTTGATTCTTTTTGCTGCTTGTTAGCAATAAAATGCCCCCTCACCTAAATCTGCCCGTCAAATCCCTCACTATACTGTACTGTAGTTCATTCTCATACTGCTTTACAGTGCCACTTGCTGATGATTTCTGTGTATTGCAGTATAAAACCCCTTCAGTCTGTGATAATATAGAAACTGAAGAAATGTGGGGATAATCTCAGGAGACACTACACAATCAGTGAGAAATAATTTTAAATTGTCCTCAATCTGCTGTGTGTTTGTATCTCCAGCTGTGCTCTGGATAGCTATGGTTCATTACCAGGTAAAGTTAAGCACGACTGTCCACCTTTACAAGCCTTACTTAGTATGATAGTCCTAATTACTAACCTAACATCAATCCATTTCATGAAATCACTGCTAAACCCAATTACACTGCTTACAGTTCAGTAATATTAGTCAGTAGTGTGAAATACAGTAGCTTCCTCTGTGTTTTATTGCTTCCCAGATGGATTCATTGTGAGTCCAGAAAAGAAAGCTGAATTAAAGTATTGAATTTCAGTCAAAATGAAAAATGTACTTGTCTCTGCCCATCTCATCATCACCAAAAATTGCTTTAATCTTTTTTTTTTTCTGATAACCCCCTCCTGTGATATATAGTCTGACTGGGCTGAGGCCGTAAGAATTATGTGAATCCACTTCACACGGAGGGCTGTTGAGCCATTTACTGTGTTTGTGTTGCTGCTGGAAAAGTGGAGCAGTGGGTCACTTGAACTCGGTGGCGGATCAACACCATTTATCCCATGGTTCAGATGAACTGAATGTCTTGAAGTAATCCTGCTGACCTTCACCCGGACTTTGTATATATTTATTATCCCTGAGAGAAAGGGATGTTTGCAGCCAAATGGAGGGACCCAAATTAGAACAGCCTGAGGTTTTAGTTATATAAACAGGTCTGGCAGGCTGAGCTGCAATAAAGGCAGCATTAAAATCGGTAGTTAACCTAAAATGAAATGGTACGAGTTAAATAAAAACAGCTTTTCTGGCTTCTTGATGCTCAGACATAAAGAAGCAGAGAAATGAACAAGACCTAGCACTCATCATTGTTCCATTTACATAAGCTAATAAGTCTTCTTTCCTTTTATTTAATTTTTAATTCAACTCTATCCTGACTGAGCTAGCAAGATAAGTTCTCCCTTCCTTAAAGCTCTAAATCTGCAAATGTTTGCAGAAACAAAAAATATGAACCAACTTTGTGTGGCAAAAAAAAGGCACTTTGTCATTGTATGTCTTCGGTTCCCATGTAGAACATTTTAGCCCTGCCTTCCCTGGAAAAGTTGTGGTTTTGATTTAAAAATTACCGTTGCTCAGTGTAGCACAGGTTCAGCCTAACCATGACTGCTGATATCCCATATATCCTGGAAGAAAATCCTATTAAAAGACCAAAACCAACAATGAATTTATCCTTCTAAGTTCTACTTGTGTATCCAAAGCCAAAGTGTGATTCCTCTGCGCCTCGGGGACAGACAAATGATTAAAAACACCAAAGCTATACTATCGCACTTGGTGACTTGTTTTTTCATTAACATGAAAATGTACAACCTTTGCTAAAAACGCTAATTTTTTTTAGGGAAATATTTAACCATTGTTTAAAGAAACTAAACTCTATATTTGTGAATTAAAGAATAAAATATTGAGAGATTAACTGGTTTTGGTCTTTTTATCGGATTAGTAGACAGAAAGTAGAAGAATTTCAGCTGTATCTTTCAGCGTTTTTAAAAGGGAGCTCTTTTGAGTGTCAGTCTGTTCATTTTCCTTCCCCTCTGTCTTCTCAGACTGGCAGTGTCGCGTACTAACCCCCAGGTCCTGGACATTGGGGTGACGCCCCAAGACTGGCTCACTGAGCCCGACTGGGACAGCGCCAATGGAAACACTCCTAACGGTTTGAGCCCGTTTGGGGACGATATCTTTGGCTTCTGACCACCACTGCACAGCGACAACTAAGAGGAGGAGGGGCTGTCATCCTATGAATTAACATGACATCCGTGTATATTTCAAATGAGGCTACGTAAGTCCACAAGGGAATAAATGTAGAACTGTGAGATGAAGTTTGGCCTCTACACCTTGTTGTTGCACTCTTCACATGAACCGTTCTTCCCTGCTCTGTGGAAACAGCACGGGCTGCTGCCCCTGCGCACCAAAGCAATAATAACATCCTTTAATGTTACTACATCTCTTCTGTTATTACACCGCCAACATTAGTACTAACTTATGTTCACCAAGTCATTTTCTGTCAGCATGTCTTTTCCTTTGTTTACTTAAATTCTTCCATTTCCATAGTTTGGGCATCATAATCAGTGTTTTGTACGTGTGTAGTTATAATTTATAGTTTTATAATTATTTTTTTATGGATGAGGTAGGACTTAATTGTACAGACTGTATCATCAGGCCTTAATAATAACAGCAGGACAATCAGCTATGCTATATCTTCAAATCACAAAAAAAAGCCTAAGTACAACATAAGTGGATTTAGTTTATGTGAGGATTTGGCCTTCCTCTGTCTTGGATGCAAACTGAAGATTGTTTTCTGTCTATAATCTGAAAATCTGTGTACTTGTTCTATTTATATAAAATCTTCCAGTGGCTCATGCAAGACTTAATGTTACAGGCATTACTTTTTCACTGCAGCAGTGTAACATTGTTGTCTTGAGATGAAGCCCAGATGTGTTCACAACCCCCTGCGGACCTTTCATTGTACACTATAATCTACCAGCATTGTATAGAATTAAAATATATTCATGAATACAAAATAGTCTTGGGATATTTATGTACTTCACTTACATTACAGTGGATGGAATCACATAATGACTATGTAGAATAGAACGGGCAAACATGTTGTGGGCACTTAGTTCAGTCTTGACAGCTCATAAAGTCCATTTAGTAGTTGTTCTGGATTCTTTAATCATTTCCAAGTTCTAAAATGAATCAGTTTGGAAAATATACACATTATATAGAGCTTTGATGTTTGCACAGATAGTTGAAGGCTATAGGTATAATTAAAATGATTTTCATCTTGAAGACTGCAGTATACCAATGAGGAACTCAGAAATACAGATTCAGAAAACCAGGGTTTCATACATAACAAACCTTAAGAACCAATCCTGTTAACTTACAGGGTGGAACTTCACAAATCTGAAAAAAAACAAGTCATACATAAAGAACTTCTAAATATGTAACTTTGATACACGGGGGAAAGTTTTTCAGGGTTTTACCAACGAGCAGAGAAGGTCTTTGATATTTGCAATTAGGGATTTCCTGATCAAGTGTTTTACTCTGGATACGATCTGAGTAATTTAATGTTTCATATCTGCCAATACCCAGCACCATTTTTCTAGATAATACACACTTCAAGTGTTGTAGATAGGCTGTGGTACAGCCCTCAGGCTTTGGTTTGATCCAGATTATAGGCTCGTGACAACCCTACTTGTAATATATATTACATCTTCAAACCAGTAGATTAAGGGGTCTGAAGATAGAGGCCAGAGAAGGGAGGTCTGAGGTGCACAGGACACGCTGTTGTGTGTTAGGTGAATCAGTCTGAGCCACTTTGTTTCCCTATTTACAGAGCCATGGCTGTGTACCAACAGCAAACGGTGACAGCTAGCGGACTGTAAGGAGATATTCCCTGCAGTTTACACAAACTGTATTAGGTTAGAATCACAGACTTTATCTTTAAGGTTACTGGTTATGCTCTCAGTTTGTTCTTGTTTTGAACTTATGAATTTCTGGTGTCTCAAAGGGCTTAGAACAGCTTCATGAAGTTTATAATTGTATTTATTTGCTCCTTTCTGTATGAGTCTTCACTTTTTGTTGTTCCTGGGTATGTATTGACATATTATGTTCATGCAGACTTTGTGCTGTAGTCCTTATGAAAAGAGGGTGCGGCTTGTTTGTCCCAGCAGCAGGGGGCAGCCCTGTACTATCCAATGAAGTGAAGCCCACACGGATGACTGCTATTTGAGTATTAAGCTGTATCTAATGCTGGTCACATCTTCAGCTCTGGACCAAGACAGTCATTTGTACTCTCCGCCGCCACACGATGATGTTATAACTTGTCTAATTCTTTCCAATAAGTGTCCTCTGTTGTCCCAAATTCAAAGTGACAGTGTAGGTCAATAAATGCAACTTTATTAGCTCTGAGAGAGGTCGTCATAAGGATGAGAGGATGCTTTGTGTCAGACTGATCTATAAACCACCAGCAAGAGGACATGATGGCAGGGGAGGACGACACTGGGACTCAGCCTGTCTGGCTTCCTCATCTCACACACACACACACACACACACACACACATGTACACACACACGTTCCTTGCCACGTTCTGTATTCGACCCATGTGTGTGAACAGGACTCTGGAGGGCTGAAAGTCACGCGGTCTCGCCTCTTTCTCTAACAGGCTGTGGCTCAGTGAAGCAGGGGCTTTTTTACAATTCGTCCTGACAAGCTTACTTAACCACCTGCATTATTTAACAGTCTTTCCTCAAAGGGAGCTCCAAGTCTCTGTCTCCACTCTCTGTAAGTTTGATGAAAGCGTGCACAGTGAGAAAGAGCCAGGCAAAAGCCTCTTCTCTGTCAGAAAAAGGGACAGATACTGTAGGCGTAGACACACTTAAAAGGCAGTAAGGGCTAAAGACTCAGTGAGTGTTTGGGCATCAAGGTCAAGTGACCGCAGATGGATAAAAGCAGCAGAATATGAAATGTATTTACAGAAAACTATGCAGACAGATTTTAAATTAGCTGATTTGCATTTTTGTGTTGGTATATTTTTATTGACACATTAAAGTGAATATTAAATTTCTGGCCAACACCACACCAATGAACACCTGTGAAAAGGAAGCACTTATCTAAAATTCAGGCACCTTCTGTGTGTGTTTTTTCCCTTTGGCCTCTTTTTAAGGTCTTGGCTATAACCCTCAGTGCAATTCCTACTCAATATGCAGAGAACAAATAATCTCAAAAAGAGTATTCCTTCTTGTGTCAGGCAAAGAGGAAGCAAAACTAAGGGAAATCTAGCTTAAAGGAATAATTTTATATTTTGGGATGTCAGATGATAAGTTTGATATCACTTTCATGTCTGTCTGTTAAATATGAAGTCGGTTAGCTAGTTCGGTACACTGCAAACTGTTAAATAACTACCCTGGCTCTGCAAAATAATTTTTAAAAATGGTCACTATCTACTCCGAAGGTGTGTATAGACAGAAAAAAGTTGTGTTTCTAACAAATAGTTGTAGTTTACCTTGACGAAATTGTGGCAATGTGACCACAAGATTGTACCAAGGTCATATTTTCCTATAAACAATTAGATTTTTGGCAAACTTGTGTCGGACTTTTGGCTATCTTTGTGGAAAATGTCAGCTGTACCAACTTTATCCTTGAAAGAGTCACAGGGGGACTGGAATCTATACAGTCTAGGATTCTGTACATCTGCTGACAATGGGAAAGAAGCAGGGTACTTCCTGGATAGGTCGGTGGGCCAATGCAAGGCTAAAACGGAGAGTTTCATGTTCACATTCACACCTGTGGTCATTTTAGAATCACCAATGAGCCTACTAGGCAGGCACAGGGAACAGCCGACCAGCATATTCCAACCCAGAACTTTCAAGTTCGCCACAAGTTTGCTAATGAAAATATACTTGCTGCAAGTTTGCAGTAACATTACCAAAGGTTACCAAGAACTTGTTACCAGAAGGGTCTTAGGCATTTGACTCTGTGGTGGCAAACAACCAGTGAACATGTTTGTCAGCCATGGCAAATTTCTCATTATTGCCAGAATGTTGCTTGACATTTGCCACTAATGAGCAACACAAAACGTGTGCCATTTCTTTGATAAACTAATGTCTTTACTGCAAATCAACCAGACATTTTCCACAAATCTGCTGAAGACACTTTGCTTTATAAGAGAAGTTAGCCTAACTTTGCACAAGGACTAAAAGTAGCTCAGGAGAGTGAGTGAGTGAAAACAGGTCAATGGTCAAATCTCTATGGCTAACTTTTAATTATTGTTGCATGTTTCACCCTCGCATCTATCTGTGCGGCTGTAAAATTAGCACAGACAGATTAGCTGTAAGCTAGCTTCCATGCAGACTGACTGTGTTTCTCTACAGTAGTAGTTATAGTAATATAATAGTTCAACTGACATTTAGTGAAGTGATTTATTTGCAGGGCTGGAAAATCCTGGTCCCCAAAAGTAAAAATCCTTTTCCGTTCTAGATGTCTCCCTCTTCCAAAACACCTGATTCAAATGCTCATGATCGTTACCAGGCTTCTGCAGAGCTTGATGATGAGCTGATCATTTGAATCAGGTGTGTTGGAAGAGGGAGCAGCATCGTCAACTTAACATTGCAGAGGGATTTTTGTGAAACAAGATGAATTGCAAATAGTTGTTTGACTGTTTACACTGTTTGTGTACAAGGTAAAATATGAGGTATAACATGTTGGTCTGCAGCTTTAGAGGTGGCAGTAGTGCTCTTTCTGTGCAAGGCTAACTATATTCTGGCCCCAGCTTCATATTTAGCATACAGACATGAGAGTGGTATTGATTTTCTTAAGCAACTCTCAGAAAGAAAGCAATTAAGTGCATAAATAGATGACAGTTATTTGTTTAACGGTCAAACCTTTCTATTAGCTAACATACATTAGGGAAAACATGCAGTACAAAGGCCGAATACAGAGCAAGAGGCAGCAAAATAGATACTGTACATCGAAAAACCTTGTTCACCACAAGCATCAAGCATTCCTTTCTGGCTTTCACTCAACAACAAAATCTCATGGGTAAACTGACTTTGCAGCGGTCAAAGAGGGTATACAGTGGTTATGTCATACACACAAGTAACTTACACACTGGTGTGTGCTCAGGGTTATTGTATAGCTGAGTCAAACACTGCAATGAGAGTGGCTCAGCATCGAATAAACATTTAAGCAAACTAATCCATAGCTCCAGCTGCAAAGAAAATTAATCTACAGTGGCTGCAATCGATGCCATTCTTAATTCACATATCTAATGCATTTGGTGCATACAGTGACCTACAGGCGGTAATGTATTGGAGCACTTGGACGGAGACTTTGTTCATCCATCTGGTCATTCAGATAACATCAGTGAGTATAAAGACAAGCTACAATCAAGGGGGCTGTAAAGACTTGCAAAGGGAAGAGAGCTAAGTTTTAAGTGCTACTGATGCAGAGGAATGATTGTGTGTCTCTCTGTGTGTTGTGCGTATTCATGTCCTTGTCTTTATTTTTTATCACATCACATTAGACAGACACCATCCAAGCTACCTGCCATCCAAAGCAAGACCCAACAGAAGTGTTTGCATCATTAGGCTCTATCAGGCTCCTCTGACAATCTACGCAGTCTTCATCTGCCGCTACTGTTTACCCCATTCATTATAAAGTAAATATCACCATTTTATTTGACACAACGCCATTAGCTCATGTGTGTATGTCGGCCAAAGTGTGCGAACACCTGCGGTTGTATGCTCTCTGGAGCCCCAGTCTAATTTATGTTCTCGGTTCCACAGGATGCCCAGGATGGGTGGGAGTGAGTGAGCGTGTGCGTGTGTGTGTGTGTGTGAGTGGGTGTGTTAGGGGTTGTTATATTGATGCACGGTGACTGCAGATCCAGCCTCGTAAACCAGCCTTGAGTTTGAAGGCCCGGGCCACATCCACTGCAATCTAACCTTGTCACACCCCATATGCTGGAGGCCAAATTTGGCCACCCACACCCGTCATTAGTATTCAGAGAGATAACATCTGCTCTTACCAAGCTCTGAAGTGATCTCATCTATTAGGCAACTCCTGGTCCTTCATTAAGATCAGATCTAGTCCAGCCTGAAGTGTCATCTGCTTCCTATTTGACTGACATGATGCAGTTTGATAATTATTACACTAATTATAGATATTCCAATCAAACTAATCAAGGCAATTTTGACCTGATCCATATCAGCACAAATCTAATCCCATTCTTTGTTTAAGTTTGCGGTCACACAGGTGCTCTAAATTTGAATATGTTTCTTAATAAATGCAGCAAAAACTGCAAACAAAACATTAATCTTGTGCTAAATCTGCTCTTTTCAGTTATTATCATACAATGCAGGATTTGAAGCTCAGCCTTATATATACCACTAGGATACAGGTATGCTTTCTTAGCTGATCCCATTTTGATTTAACACAAGTGCGTTGGCCGTATGTCATTAAGCATCACAGAAGTCTTTGTCATGATGCCCCTTTGGAAGCTAAACCCCCATAATTCACTCTGCTTGCCAACACAGAGCTTCCCGCCTCCTGTGGTCACTACAGTATCAGTTACTAAGAGGTTTTATCTGGTGGTGCAACCAGGTACTATAGCTAATCTACAATACTTGACAGAACTACTACTACTGCTACTGTTTTAGAGATGCTTTGACCCAGTTTTTAAACCATCACAGTTTGGTCCTTGTCAAAGTCACTCAGATCCTCATGCTACCCATTTTTCCTGCTTTCAAGACATTAACTTCAAGAAGACTGTTCCCTTGGTGCCTATAAAATCCTATGATTTGACAGGTGCCTCTGTAACAAGATGATCAATGTTACCCACTTTGCCTGTCAGTAGTTTTAATCTTGTTGCTGATCAGTGTAAAATAATATATGACAATCATAAAATGGCTGTGGAGTTCCTGTCCTTTTTAGACTTTATCTTTTTTAATGGGGTGATTTGGTTTGGGAACATGCAAAGCTAAATCACAAATGTGGCTCTGTCTGGTAGAGTGCAAAAATATAGTTTTAATACCTTTAGTACTGCAGTCACATTTCAGCATTGAATGAGATAACCGCAAACTAATTTGATACACAGCAAACCTGGGGCAGATGCAGTGGAGATTATTTAACATGTTGTTGTCTAACTTGGTGTGCAGAAGAGACTATAAAAGACATTTTCTCAAGAAATGAATCAGAAAAGCAAACACATTTCATCCAACAGCTCCGCTTGGCAACTTAATCTGTCTGGTTTCTCACCAAGCAGAAGGAAACAAGCCTTTAAAATGAATAAATAGAAAACACTACATTAAAATATTTAAATTCACCATTAATACTGAGTGGCATTAATATCATAAACATGATAAAAAAAAATATTGTCTAGACCTATTCATATGTCATGTTCTGTTTTTCTGTGCATGTTATAAAAAGCAGCAACAGCTTACAGCCATGGTTTTCACTAATGATGGCTTTTTATCATGTTGCTGCCATCTGCTAGTGTTGGTGATAGCTAATAATAGGTTTAACTTAATATTATATATCTTCTTCACAGAGTGCTATGTGCTTTGAATTGGAAGTACAGTCAGGGACAGGATTTCTGACTGACTGCGGAGCCAGTCACTCCTAAATCCCGTTGTTTTATTGATTCTAGGGTTCCCTTTTTACATCAATTACTTGTATTAGGAGGATCAGGAAGAACCAGTGTCAGATATGTATGTGTTGCATTGTGAAGCCCCTTTAGAAAACAGAATAGATTCATTTCTGCAGTTAATTTGTAAACTTTCCTGGTAGTATCACAATGCTTCAAATGTAAATATTAAGTTAATTTCTCATTTAATACAGCTCACAACCTAAGTTAAGCTTTGTGGCTGGTGGGAGGAAACATGTGAGTCTCTACTGACCAACAGTTTTAAACCAGGTAAGTTGTTGCCTCCATGACATCACCAATAGGCTTCCAGGAGAGCACTATTGCAGCTCAGTGTGACCCCGACTAAAGGCTCTTTCACACAGAACACTATGTGTACTGCACTGGCTGTTTCATATGCATAACTTTAGGCCTCACTACTATTTAAACAGGCCAGTTATATAAAACTGAATGCCCTTGACAATTATCATGAATGAGGAAATTAGCTATAGAGACCAAAACCATTTTTATACCAGGTTTCAGACATGTTTATTTCTGCTGTAAAGTTGTGCACTCTAACATGGGAGTCTATGTGAATTAACTCGCTTTAGAGCCAGCCTCAAGTGGACATTCAGGGAACTTCTGTTTTTGGCATCTCCATATTGGATTTATTGATGAAAACAGATGATATGTCTGAAATCTCAAGAACAGACAAATAGACCTTTTGGCAAGATTGCCTATTCTGTTTCCTGGGTGAAGAATGTGATTAGAACCACAACTTTCAAGCTGACATTGATGAAGAGCCCTTAAGTGTTTGGGGGGAAAAATTACAAAAATCTGTGAGACAACTGGGAAAACTCCACCTGCTGATAAAG
>OMNN01028542.1:0-17425 GCA_900302755.1 Chromis chromis | reverse complement strand
CAAAACCTGAAAGATGTTATATTTGCGAAAGAAGACAAAAGCAATGTATCCTCGCATTTGAGAAGCTAAAACTATCAAGTTGTTGCCAAATGATTTAAAGAATTGGTGAACAGCCTATCAGAAAAAAAAACACTTCTGGCTGCAGCAACAACAGAAAATACTCCAACCTCACCCCAAACCGCTGACATAAAAGTATCCAAACATTCTCAAGATGAGACTGTAGGGGAGTAGAAACCCAGAAAAGCTGCCACAGCACGCCTCAGCAGAGCCAGCAGAGCTCAGTCAGGGAGGGACCAGCACAGTTGGGTCAGCCAAGGTGCCTGCTGGTACAAGCAGCAGGTCAGTCTGGTGTGGTAGTGCCAAACTAAAGCCTGCAGTGGTTCAGCCCCAGTATTATGGCTGCAGCTCCCTGTGACTAAGCTCCAGTCTCAGGGGGGTTAAATGTGGTAACAGCCCAGTGCGTTTGAAAGGCTGCCAGTGTGGAGCCATGGTCGGCAGGGGAGAATGTTTCAGCTGCATGCTTGTCTACTTCCACCCTCTCTGGGAGGAAACTTTCCAGAGATATTGTTGCCTCAAACAAAATGCTTCTGTTCGGGAGACTCTCTCTGGTCGGAGGTTTGTGCATGAAGGATGTCACCAGAGCTGTATCACAGTTAAACAGATCATCTCATTGATGCTACGTAGTCATTAGGCTGTACCTCTTTCAAACTTTACTGTGTGTAGACTGTTGGGAAAAGGAACCCTTACAGGATCCTTTAATGATTTTCAGCTCCTTATCTCATTGTGGCAGATTTTTGCCAGGAGGAGTAAATACACTCAGTGCATACACACAGCCAACACTCCAGAGACAGACCTTAAATCAGGCCTAGAGCTGGATATTGAACCACAGAAAGACTTTGGACAGAGCACCAAGCATCAGACTCTGTAGCTCTAAATATTAAAGACTGTCGAACTACTAAAAGTTGGCATAAAATTCTTGGTCAGATTGGTTATCTAATGTGGATCAGACAGCTCCTGGTTTCAACATGTTTGACAACATCGAACCTTTCAGAACCGTGTGAATGCTTTTCACAGTAAGGTATCAAAAAAAGCTCTGTTGTGCTTTTGGTACAGGGATGACTGAACACTGGTCAGGTGTTCATAGTTGGACTGATGAAACAAGACTATTTGGTGAGCTGAAGGCAGCCAACAGTACACAACATGCTCTTTTTATGGTTCGCCTATTCTCAAAATGTGTCATCTGAGTCTATCTAAAGGCAAAAGTGCTTATACTTGTGTCAAATTTCCAAACTTAAAGGTGAAACAAAGACCCAATTTGCATCCCACTGCAGTACTTTCTGTATGTCTACATATGGCCTATGTGTCTTTTGCATTCATTCATAGTCCAGACAAAATCAACTGTACCAATGAGAAGGCATTCACCAGGTACCAATACACTTACCAGCTGTACCAACACAGTGACAGAAGTAGTTGTGTGTTGAATGAAGGAGCTGAGCTTGAGAGCAGTTCAAAGCCTGTCTTACATTTTCAAATCTGCACACCTGACTGCTGTTTAAAGTCAGCATGACTGATGGCTTGTCTGCTGAGGAAAAGGAATAACATTTGAAAGACACATGCCTGACTGATTTAGACGGTCAACATGGTTTCTCCACTATTACACTCAGTAAATGTGACAAACACAGCTCAAGACTTGATCTGACCTGAAAGAGTAAGATACGATCAATGAACTGTTCATTTGAGATCCTCATTAATACATTTCCATTCTTTCTTCTATCACGCTTGTCAAGCCAATGGTTTCATGAATATGACTCTGTTGATGTGTCAGATCCAAAGAGCACTATGATAGCTGAGCACTGACCATTACCTTGGATCAATATAATGTGATCAGCCTGTACATCATTAACTGTACTCACACCACTATGACAGAAAAAGTCCAGCCACAGACACAAAGCCCCACACGCTGGACGAGCAACTCTTCAGACATTGGTTTCTCATCTCTGCACTAACTCATGTTATTATTGTTACTGTGGAGAAACTGAGAACTTATTGATCCCAATATCCATTTCTCACCAGGGATCAGAACCACTGCAAAGCCACTTAAAAGCTATTGATTGTGGCTTCGAGAGCCAGGCCTGATGAGCCTCATTTACAGCAAGCTTGAAGAACCTCTGCTGCCCAGCAGTCAGATAAAAACTGCCCAAAGCGCAGAAGTCCAAATGGTTTTTCAACAGTCATTTGTGCAGATGCCCATGCAAGGTACACAAGTATTCTTAGGTTCAGGTGAGGGTGCATGTAATTGATTCTTTATTGTTTTATTAGCTCTAATTCCATGATATGAGTCCCACACCTGTACCTTTAAGACTGGCCATTACTGATCTGACCTGGTAGAGGCAGATCAGTGAGGTCCAAATCCAGCCAGAGGCTATATGTCTGGCTGGCTGGAGTTGAGCCGAAGACTCAGCTGCGTAGGACATTTTCGCCCATGTGGTATGCACTAGACAAATGGGCCACCCCAATCTAGCAATTAAATAAACATTTATCTAATTTATAAGCAAATCTATATTTTACTATACTTGCACTCTCCTCCACTATCCTCTCCTCCTCTCTCCATACATTTATATGCCTCCTCTGCATATCATTAACTTTGTGTCTTGTCTCGGCTGCAGTTACTGGCCTCCCCAGCCTCCCCATTGTTTGTTGTTCTCTTATTCATTTTTGTCTGTTACCTTTCTCCCATTTACCCTCACCCCAACTGGTCGAGGCAGATGGCCGTTCACCCTGAGCCTGGCTCTGCCGGAGGTTTCTTCCCATTTAAGGGAAGCTTTTTCTTCCAACTGATCGTTGGAATGGTTTGGATCCATTGGGTTTCTCTGTATAATTTTGTAGGGTAGGGTATACGTCTTGAGATGACATATATTGTGAGTTGGGTCAATATAAACGAAACTGAATCAAAGTGAACTGAATAGCCTTCATGTGTAGTTAAATGGCGAGGGTGGTTGGAAAAGCTAAAATGAACAAAACCCTTTTTTTGACAGGATCCACCTCTGCATGTCTGTGAATAAATTCCTGGAAGCTTTGTGGGTTAAATCAATATAAACACAGAGGTTTTGGGGAGATATGCATCGACTTCGTTAACTGCTTTGACCACAGGGCCGACACTACTTAGAAGGATTACCTTTAATCCAGATGGGTCTTCACCCACAGCAAAAACAACAAAGCACCACTGAGATAAGGCTGCTCTCCACAGGTCAAGCTTCCTTAATCATCCGTATCGTCCTCTCTGTCTCAACAGTGCAAACAGTCTTTTCTCTGTTGAGCAACTAGTTCCAGGCTGCATATTCTGTGGTAAAATCAGCTCTGAGGAGGAGATGAGACTGAGGGTAAATATTTGGATGGGGCTCAGTGAAAATTCAAGACAGCAGAGAGAGCATTTCCACATGTGGTTTCATCATACAGTGGTTTAGTTTAGGGCTGGTTGCCAGATGTCTTATGCAATGCAACACAGAATTTGGGAGGAGGGTGCTACCATAGTAATGGAGTGTGGCCTTGAATTTATTCTGTACAAACTACACATGAATCACAAAACAATGAATAAAACTGAGAGGGACAAATAAACTATAGAAAATAGAGAAAGGGACAGAAGGTTGCATTGATAGAATAGAATAACTCAATAAGAGAATGATCCAAACTGAAGTTTCCTACAAAAAAACACTGCCATTTGTTTTTACGACCCAGTCTGTTAGGTATGTACCATTTCCCTGGAAACTTACCCTGCAACCCTAACGGGAAAAAAAGCCACATGCATACTTGTGTCTCCTTGTTCAACACAGTAACTAACTGATGTATGCCATGCCCATGAACAGGACAAGTTGTAATAAAAGGAAATTCTTTCTAATAAAACTCAAGTTGGCACAGATATTAAATCACAAGTTTTCTAATCTAAATATGTTTCTACACACTTTTTCAGAACCAGTCCTACTAAAGCTGAACTCTTAAGCAGTACATTGCAGCCTGGTTTTGTTTCTACTGTCTTATTATGGTGACTATAGATGTACTGCTGTTGAGTCAGTTCACTGAGCCAACTTTAATAACCCATTTATAATATGCTGTGTGCTGTCCACAACATACTTCATGAGTTATCTAATTAGAAAACATTAATGGAAAGTAGGGGTGGGACAAAATATCAATACAGTGACATATCGTCGTCCCTCCTCGTGTGATATGAGTATCAATACGCTGGCGCCAAATATGGATCCTTTAATTAATATAATAAGGCGCTCTAAACCCTGCCAGATTCCCCTGCCAGCTGCCATTTCCCCAGCGTCACTACTTAATGACTCCGTTTGGCGTTTATCACATGAATGAGGGAGACTTGAGCGGAAATGAATTGGCTGAAGAAGAGTTTGTTTAGGTATAATGGAGGATCCCCCATCCACGTTTAAGTCCAAAGTGTGGATCCATTTGGGCTTTGGCAATATTGAGGGAACAACCAAGCTGGACAAAGACTATGCCCTATGCAAGAACTGCCTCTCAAAAGTAAAGTACACGGGTACAGGTAGGTTTACAGGCATTTTGTATTTTTCAGTTATAGATATTGTGATGTATCGTTCTGTGATTGTCTTGCAATGTATCAACTATCGCAGTATCGTGAAAGTATCGGTATCATGAGCCATGTATCGCGTATCGTATTGTATCGTATCTTATCGTGAGGTACCCTGTGATTCCCACCCCTAATGGAAACATCAATAATGAAAAAGGTTTTCACATGTGCTTGAGGTGTATTTTCGACTTTTTTAAAAATGATTTAACTCTGACTGATGAGCTGTATCAGCCTCTTTCGCTGCCTCCAGGCCAACACGAGCTGGCATGAAAGAATAATTACAACTTTCCCTGTTAAAAACAATTAATGAAGACTTCTATCCATTTTTCTCTCACTGATGGCCAAAGTTTGGTTTGTCTTCTCATTTGAGTTTTTTTTAGCAGTCGGAAAACAAGTGTTTTTGTTTCTGGCTTCTTCTACTTTCTTTGTTACAGACACACGTAACTTCGCCTGTACTGACTAATGACGCTACACAGCCTAGTTGATTTGCTCCAAGGCAGTTAATGGAAACTAGTTAATGAAGCTTGCTTCAAATTTGCTTAAAAGGTATATGAAACCACTGCTACAGATACACTTTGGTCAACACTCTAAAACTACTGCTGTTCACTGCCCTGCCCTGCCAGTAAATGAGCCATAAAGACAAACAACAAACAGAGTGCAGATGCAGCTGAGCTGAATGAGACTGCAAAGCTCTGAGAATGTTGTTTAAGCACTTTAACATTTAGAAGCAAACTGACTGCAGGGTCCTGTGACAAACTTTATGTTCACTGCTGGCTGGTAGGAGATTCTCTTCTTTATCCAAGACCTCCAGCCCAGCAGGGAGGGGAGGAGGAGGCAAATAAACAATAATATAAACCCTGCAGCTGGGGTTGATAGCGGGGAATCACACTAATCGTCTGCAGATGTATACGGCATAAATCTGACAAATGGTGCTTCAACACGCACATACGGCCAGCATGGCACGCAGGTCTATTGTCAGGAGAGCGTTAACTATTTCAGAGAGCAGAAGAAGAGGAGGAACCAGCACATGTAGACATTAACACTTACTGCATCCAAAATATGTAAACAGAACCGCAGGCACATTTGAAAAGCATTAAAATACACAACACGGTGATAACGTAGCGGAAACAGCATCTGACCAGCACACTGACATATGGCAGCCTTGATAGAAAACTGATAACAAACACTGTGAGCTCTCCGAGTGGCCCGACATCTGAGGAAATGTGCTTGTTTGTACTCTTCTTACAATGAGGCATTGTGATTTTAGGAGCAGATGACAAGCACAATGGAGCAATTGTGGATTGATGAGCGACAGCTGTTTGCAATGAAAGTAGTCCAAGGGCCAGATGCATTAAACTCTGTATAGATCCACAACCTTCGTGTACACACAAGACAGATATGCATTCTTTTGGTCAGATTTGTGCGTTCATATGGTTCTGTTCAAAAGTCACTGTGACACTGGCTGTCCTCAGTCTTGATTTGCATATCAAGACTTCTGTCTGCTTCACCTACAGATAATATAACACTGCCTTTCTTTTTGTGGTCAACACTAAGGATATTGTCATCCTGTTTGAATAAACTTTAAGTTGTCACTGCACAGAACCACCTGGGGACCTCATGCTTAGAGGGAGCTCCCCACAGTGGCTGGTTGGTTGACCTGTACAATGTGAGCTCTAAAAGGTTCTTTATCATATAATAAAGCTGGACACTGAAGCTCCTGATCAGTAAAAGTTGACAAGCAGCTGAATTGTTGTACCGTTTTTAGAAGAAGGCCCTTACACTCAGTAATATTACCTGTCTGTCAATAATGTTATCTGATGTTATCAAGTATTGGAAAACAAAACTTAACAAGAATGAAACAAGAAACAGCAACAAAACAGATCAGAGAAACGACAAATTTTGAAGCAGCAGGTGACATTTACAAAAAGCTAAGGTGATGTGGAGGTGATGTTACCGTTCTTTTTGGTCGGATAAATGTTCAGATAAAAAAACAAATGTTTTATTGTCCATTTCCACTGCTCTGCAATGGACAATAAAGTTCTTTCTGATTCTGATTCTTATTCAACCCAGACAGTAAACATAATTTTAGTGAACAAATGAATGAATCATACCCTGAAAGTTGCTGATGCTCCTTATTACAGAGAACAAGTAGCCGCGGTAATGCTAATGCTAATACTAATGCTAGGTTAGCTAAGCTGACAGACAGACGGCAGATCAGAGTTTCGAAATAACTGTATTTTAGGGCTGTTCCGAATAGTAACTGCCGTTCTTCAAATATTCGGCTCAAGCCGTAGCGGTGTGACGCGCGGGTGGGAATGCCACCACAACGAACAAATATTGGGATATTCGAATATTCGGGACCAGCTCTAGTGTATTTACTGAGGAGAGTCAGTCTGTTGCATCACTGCAGAGCAGAGGGACATGGACACTCACTTTTTGACTAACCTCGCCATAGACGAGTATATCACTTGTAACCATGGTAACCATACACAAAGAACGCAAAAGTTAGATTGAAGTGTCACTGAGGAATACTAAACAAAAAAATGTGTTTTTGTTGCCTTAAACTGACTTAAACACTGATTTATATAAATCACAAAAACACACACTTTACAATTTAGTTTCTGCTCTTCCTGGTCTTTTTCGCCTTCTATCTAGATCTTTGCTTGTGTTGTTCTTTCTCAGATGTACGTCGCTTTGGAGAAAAGCGTCTGCCAAATGAAATTGTAACAAAAATACACAGTGAGTTTTGCTATTGTCTTCAATGTTCACACATACCTAAAACAACAAGTTCAATTGGAAAACTGATAGATAATATATGCCAGTAAGTAACTGAGTGATTATTCATTTCAACAACTGATAGGATTATTCAACTATCACAACAGTCAGACTTGTAGACATGCTGCCCTCACAGGAAGACACATCAGTTTGTGAGAAACTGAAATAGTGGCTCTTTATTGCATAGATCACACAAAGCACGCAAACTGGGGAAATGCCATTTTTAACCAAGCACAATTATGTTTCAATTGATGTTGATGATCAGTAGATTGAATATGACTAACGGTTCAGAGGAAATTATATTGCCACTAATACGTCTTCATACAAAACCAGGTTACCTTCACTTTGAGGTTCAAATCTATGACAGCATAGCCACTCTGCTACCATGTCTGTAGTTTCCATCTCTGTTTGTGGTCAGACACATTTTTCCAATGAATACTCAAATGAAAAAAGTCCTTCCCTCCCCTTTCATGAGTTGCAAACGACTGCAAATGTTTTCCATTCAAGTCATAACACTTGACAACATGACGGATTGCACCAGCTCTATTCTTTCTCTGCGTCCACCCTTCTGGGTTCCCCTCAAACAAATGAAAAAGCAATCCAAAGACAAACCCAGCAAGCACTTTCAAAATGGCTCTCAACTTTGGCACAATGGGAAAATTAAGACACACTTCCCACTGGGCAACATGGAGCATCAAAGCACCATTTTGCGAAAACCTAACAGTCAAACTTACATTATCCAGATCATAGTAAAATTTTGTGTGCACCAGAAGTGAAAACACACAACAGCATTCTAAGGGAACTGATGTCTGTGTTCTGCTATAACCCCTCTCCTCACTCTTAACACTGCCTTGGCTATTTAGGTTTCACTGAGTGTGCAGATTCTCGCCCTTGGGTGTTTTGTCTTTCTGCTGATGCATAAGCCACTGCTTTATGTGAGCAGGGAGACACTTCCTTGCTGGAATGGGAAGCAGCTGGAAATGGTGTTGATGCTTTGCTGAAACATTGCTGTGGCAAAATAAATCGCGGGCTATACCGAGAGAAGACCTCCTGCTTGTGACACTAAAACACATGATCACTGGCTGTAGCTACAGTTACATATGCCATGACACTGAGACAGACTAATACCAGCTTTAATAAAAACACACCTACTCATTAGTACAACAGGACTGCTTTCTCTGTCACAGTGTGTGTATGACATCACATATGAGTTATTGACTGTAAAAACTTAAAAGTAAGGTTATTAACTTCCTGTTTAGTCCTCCTAAGTCTTGTCTTGACACAATGTTTAATATTCAGGTCTCAAAATGAAGAGAATTAAGCTTTCTATACTATATGGCCAAAGGTATGTCATCTAAAAGACTAAACACAAAGCCAATGGTATTAATGTGCTGCTGTAACAATCTTCACTCTTCTGGTCTCTGACTTTCCACCAGATTTTGGAACTTGACTGCAGAGATTTGCTCCCATTCAGTCACAAGAGTGTTACTGAGGTCTGGAACTAATGTTTAATGGTTAATGGTGTTTTAGTTCAACATAAAGGTGATGGGGTTGAGGTCAGGGCTCTAAGCAGGCCAGTCAAGCTCTTCCACAACAGTGTTTGTTAATGTCAAGTGTTTTTGCAGAAGACACTGGGCAATACGCTGAGGTTTTAAGTTTAAACTATTGATATGAATCAGCTATATTATAGATCTGGCTTTGTGCACTGCCATGTGGAGAGTGGAAGTGGAACATTGGAAGTACATTGTTTGTAATCAGTGTAGCATTAGGAATAAAGAGGAACTTGTGGGTGGGTGAAAAAATGATGCCAGTATGTGCAGGTGATTTCATCAATAGTAGTATGAAAATCGTTTGATAGAATCTTCAATAGTTTCACTTAAATGCATCCAGTGCAAACCACCATGAAAGCCCATAATGAAAACGCAAAGTTCAGTAGCATGAACAAACAAGCGTGCTCCCTCCCCGATTCATAAACAGCCCATCATATCCCTTGATAATGGAGCTCCTTTGTCCTCCAACACTCTCCCAGTTGGCTTTTGTGCAGGTCTTCTGAGGCATGCTAGTCCGTGGCTCTCTTGTTGATCCCATTTGCGCTTGCAGACCTCCACTGGTTGAGACTGTGGATGGCATGAGCCAGTGGTTGCCCTTGAGAGGCATGCTTTACAGTCATAAAGCGCCCAAGGACCTGTGTACCCCCCCACCTTCACCTAAGCAACATACACTCACTAGCCTGCTCTAAGTCTGATGGACTTGACAATGGGGTGCACATGGACTCCCGGTGTTGCCCAGCCACACTGAACTTTAACATCAGCATGGTGCAGTGGTTTCACCCTGGTCACCCTTTATTCGCCTTTGGGTACCCAGAATTTACAACACCCATTTCAATGTTGTATTTACTATGAGTTTCTTTAATGTTTGTTTATTTATTATCTCTTATTAATGTCAGGACAGTTTACATCAAAGTAGATCTTACTTGCTTTCTTTATTTAATCATTTATAATCATTTATTTAACCTTTTTTTTTTATGTGCAAATGTATTCATTAGTGTGTGTTTTTCATTATTGTCTTAATGTCATATTATTACCTTTACCTTTATTATTATCCAAAATAAACGTTTTCTCTCTCGGTCCTTATTAAAATGAGGTCATTAGAAATGATGAATAATTATCGCTATCAACTAGTTTGTGATAACATTTTCAGCTGTGTCACACAGCTCTAGGACCTCCACTTGTTTTACTTATCAAAGTCTGTTTCCAGGTGTTGGGGCGCATTACAAATAATGTGGGGGGAAAAAAACTTTTGTGTCTCCAGAGGGAGCTGTATAAAATCAGATGAACTGCCTCAAGACATAACCTGATCCAGTTTGAGACAATGTCTGTTTGATCTGAAGACTACAAGACTGAAAAGTAAAAACATCTGGGGGAGTGGAGATAGAGAGGAGTCAACTTATCAGAGCTCTGTTGCTCACTCCTCATCTCGGCTTGACGCTCCAGGTTACATTAGCCACTACTAGCATACCACCTAATCTTTGAACAAACTGTCGGGAGTTGAGCTGCATTGTGGGTAATGAGGGAACCCAAGTTTTGACAAGGAAGAAGAATGCATGGGTAGTCCACATGTGAAACCATAATGTAATCAGAGTCTCTTAAACACACAGCAGCTTAACTAAAGGTAAACTTGAAGGTTTAAATACCAGGCTTAAGACTTTCCTCAGAAAAATACTTCAGAAGACAGAGGTCTTGCAATTCATGTTTGTTTGGAGAAATGAACAAGCGTTGGACAATTACAGCCTTAATGACTGAACAGACAAGACGTTTCAGGAAAACCCAGACACCAGGTAAGAGTCCCATGCTTTGTGCTAGGGAGCAACAAATCAGCCAGAAATGTTTGGACAGGAGTCCAACAGGGGAGAGGTCGAGCTTGGAAAAACACAGTCTGACAGTCAATGGAAAGGCATTCCTCTGTCTGCATCATCACTAAACTACCAATCCAACTGTAAGCAACACTTAAAAGGAACACTTCATTGTTTTTCAACCCTGTCATCTCAGCTATGACTGTAGTAAAGAACCATTTCATTCTTCCAGCAGCAGACAGCTCAAAGTTTACCATCAATTCATCACACGACGGAATTTCACACTAATGGAAACTACAGCTTCTGCTAAAGTTTCAGCAGGCACAGTCTGCAATGTAAAGTCATCATGTTCCTGGTGGTCTGATGATTTGCAGTCATTTATTAATGTCTCCCATGACTTCTTGATGTTAGTGCCTCTTCTATTGCCCAGTTCAACACATTGAGAAATTGTGCATTTAAGCACCAGGGAGACCTTGAAAGCTCAGCCTCCACAGTCCTTGAGAGATAAAAATAAACCAGAACTACATCCTCTAGCCAGACGTACAGTATGCAACCCAAAGAGCAGAGCTGCAGAGCCTGTCACCTGATAGCTCAGCTTGAGGAAAAGCATTTAATAAAAGATATTCTGCTCCAAAAATAGCCCAAATATGAAGAGGGTTAGACGTCTGGCAAGGACATCACTGCAACAGCAGAGACCATAATGCTCATGTACCAGTACAACCTTTATGTAAAGAGCGGCTCAGGCATTTATCATTTGATGGTAAAACTAACCTACAGGTGAGTCTGCTTAAAAAATGTCATGTAATAGAAAGTGGTAAGTGTAGAACAATAGTAGAAAGAGCAGCAGTTGTCATAGTACAATAGCAGTAGTAGAAGGAGTGGAATATTCAACCCTCACTGCATCAGGGACAAAATAAGAAATGTACATTTTCTATTGATGTAATGTCTCTTTCTGTTGCATTTAGGAAATCCTACATTCAAGGTTTTATTAAATACAATACACACAAAACTTCAATGATTTAATATTTCACTTCCTGACATTTGGGATGTTGCAAGAGACAGAGACAACAGTGAAAACAGATCCCCTGACTTTTAATGTCAGCTACATAGGGGCTTTCACACAGGATGCGACAATGGCACCCTGCACTCTGAAACCCATTCAATTCAATGGCTTGCATCGCGCAATAATGATTTGTGGCTGCTGCGCCCAGAGTTCAATCATGCTGAACTTTGCAATAGCAATGAGGCATCTCCTTTGTTAAGGCATTGGGTAGCTTCTTGCTTGAAAGGATGAGGTGATGTAGTAATGCTGAAAGTTTTGTAAACTCTGCCTATTTGGATCTACGCTCCGCAACTCTGCCCGAGCAACGTGCTGAACCCTCAGGCCAGCGCAGCGTTACAGTATTGATTTATTGCACAGTCCCTGCCACAAAACAGGATGCAGTGTCTTTCCTCCACCTTATGCCTAGACTGTAATAGTCTTTTTTTCAGTACATATGTAGATGACAAGCTCAAGCTAATGTAACCCTGAAGGCATCAGGGTTATTTTTATAGACTTCACAAAGCTCATTCAGAGTCACTGCAGACATTACACAACTGCTTTCCCAGAATAGTATACACAATGTCAAGTAGAATAGCCGGACTGTCAGATGTAGTGTAGTGCCTCCTTTATGATAGGGGAGAAGCCAAAATAACTTGCAAGTTGTATTGTTCCACTGCTCATAGAACTGATAATGACACTCAGAGGAATACTACAACCTGTGATTAGAGCTCGCCTGTGCCTGGAAATGCATTTCTTTTGAATGCACCAGTCTGTTGTTATTACTGAGGTAATGCTGAATGTGCTGCTCATATTTTCCAGATAGTTATTTGTTTGTGCATATCTCAGCTTAGCATAGGAATTATATGTGGAGAGCAATTTACAAAGTACCGACGAAAAAATATACTTCGTAAACTTTTTTGTATACATTTTATTCTGTATAAATAAATTGAAATATACAAACTAACATCTCGTTTCTTGCTTGTTTCATTTGAAAAATATCTGCATTGGACTATTTTCTTGGCCAGTTAATTTACAGGGGCCCTTGGTTTTTGGGCTAAGCTAAAGTTGGCTGGCTATGGCTTCATATTTACCATACAAGAGAAGTATCCATCTTCTCATCCAATTCCATCCAAAAAAGCAAACACTGTTCATTTATCAAATTCATCAACAAAGCTGCAACTTCCATCGTAATAAATCATTTAAGGGTATAGTGGTTTAAACTTGACAGAATAAAATTAAGAGCATGGCTGCTTAGTACTCACCCTTCTGGTGTTGTCCAGTACTTTGGGGTCAGGCCGACCGTAGTTTGGGGGGTTGGCGTGAGGGTCGTAGCCCAGCCTGGAGAGCATGGGAGCGATGACGGCCATGTCTCTCACCACATCAGCTGGGATCTTTCCCACCCACTTTGACAAGGCCTCCACGTTGACTGGCTTGATGACCTGGTCTGTAGACCTCTCCACCCTAACGAGACAGAAACATGTGAGTTTCAGCTATGATCTGAAGTAGAAATTCACATCATCAGGAACAATTTTTTCTCGTATATGTTTGCAGTGATAAAGACTCCAGTTCTTAAGCTCAATTTCAATTTAGCGCTGAATATTTGTGTTGCATACTGATAACATATAACAATAATACTGTATATGGCAAAGACTTAACACTGTGGCTACACTGAACATGTAGGGTATGTGGACAGTTAACACAGTGGATGTGCTGTGGAATGTATGTTTTACTGGCTACACATGCAAGACACATACAGCTTAGTGTTGCAGCAAACCAAGACAGTGTGATTTTGGTTTGGGATAGCTGTCTTCAGTTTTTGAGACATTTAAGGAAGTAATTTGGGGTTTTGGGAAACACTACTTGAAAATGTTTCACCATTTTCTGGAATTACATAGGCCAAAGAAGTAATCAGTTAATCGCAAAACTAATCAACAGATTATGTCAATGATGAAAACAACTTAACTGTGAAACTCTAGGTTTTTCAATGAGTTTGTATAATATGGGTAAGTTGACATGTACAGACTGCATCCAACTCTGTAAGAGATAATGTTACTAAGACACTGGTAAAATAAATGCTGGCAGGGTGATCAAAACTATGATGAATGAATGAAACAGTTAACACACATTCACCACTGTTGTGCGGCCACACCTGACTGCATTATTTGCCCTTGTAATCAGTGTAGACGCAGCATTAGCATTCTTAGTTCATGTCCCCAGATGGCCCAGTCTATAACAGACCAGTCCATCTCTCTCTCTCAGTTCTGTTGACTGGAAGCATCTAATTGGCTGTAATTGGATCATGAAACACTATTAAAGATGGCTACCCAGTCTCCCTCTCTCAGCAGGTCCCTGTTAAACATGAATAAATGACCTCTCACTCTGTCAGTTCAGTCCCTGGTCAACATGCATCACATTTCATATAAGCTACCATCAATTATGTGCCTGTCTCTTAAACAATCAAAGTCAACACATGAATTTAATTCTATTTCTTTGATCTGTCGGTAAGTTCAGTCTCACTGAATATGTCAAATGGGTCATGAAGTCTCTAGACAAAACAAGAGAATCAATGTGACTTGATGCAGACAATCTGCAGGAATCGAACGCTTCACAGTACCAAAGCTTTCTAGACAACATATACACATAATATTATTAGATATTACAACAATTTGGAGAAATGTAGGCTTCTTAAAAATGTAAGCCTTTGTTGTTTATACAGAAGATGAATAATGCTGCACTCCTCCTTTTGCCGCATCCACCATTATGTTGTAACCAGGTAAATTATTCATTGTCTGAAATTAAATATTCAACCAGTGAGGGGATTGGAGCTGCTGGACTGCAGCTTTTGTTTTCACTGCTGATAAGCAGGGAGATGAATATGTCAGATCTATGAAGACGTACATGACCACTCTCTTTAAAATGATCAACCTGACACACCAACAGGCATCTGGATAGACTCCTATAATTAGTAGAGAGTACTATACCATTAGCACTGTAAATCTTAGCAGTGAACTTGAATCAGTCTAACAGACATCAGCTAAAACACTTTTATATTAGAGGAGCTCCGAGTAACAGATTGCATAAATGTCAGATTGTACATCGAGCCTGACAAAGCTGCATACAGACTTCTTAGACTTCTGTTTCAGAGCCGTTTGTGGGGAGATGAAAGAGAAGTTGCTCAACAGCATAAGAAAACAGCAGTCGTATGTAAACCATGCAGGTGTGGTAAACTGCAGCTGTGCCTGTGACCTTTTGACAAGACTCTACATATGGTAATACAAACACAGAATGACACATAAATGAATAACAGCATATCTGTCTTAGCAAAACATTAGGTTCCATGCTACATCTATGCATTATGTGAGAGACTTACTTCAGTAATTCCTGGATTAACCCTCAGATGATGAGTCAAAACATTAAATAACGTGAATAAGGTCTAAGAAACAAAAAGAAGAGTGTCCACAAAAGGGCTGCAACAAACACTGACTGTCATTACTGATTAATCTGACAATGTTTTCTTGACTTATTGTAAAGTTTGTCGAAAAATGACTTGCTTTGTTTTTACTATTATCAAAGAGTAAGAAAACCTTAACATGTTCACATTTTACAAGCTGACAGTGAATTTTAGCCAAAACCTTTATTAAAATTGTGGCAGATTAGTTTTTAGTTGTTTTACTCTCATCCACAGTGACTTGGTATTTCAATTAGAGTCCGCCTGAAGCATGTTCACATTCAACAGAGTGGACATAATGTAACAAAGGCAATTATCTCGTTCAAAAGGTCCCACTGTTTCTACACATTTTAAAATGAAGCCATAGTCTTTAAAGAACTCTGTAATATCCTGGACAGGAAGGTATTTTTAGGCTCAGAGAAAGGGCATACAACAGTGTGAATCCAGTAAAAGTGGAACAGTGGCCTCCTTATTGAATACTGGAACACATTGTAACAGGGTACGAGTGGCTTCCATTTATCCTGGTGCAGGTCTGGAAAAATAAATGTAAAGTCAGCAACTAAAAAAAATGCACATTTTACACAAGTTATCTATTATCCAGACACATATTGTGAAACATGCTCATACACAATTCCACCAGCATCTGTTACTGTGGTTTTTATACCAATAAAGTGCCAACAGCATCCCCTTCTTTTCAGCCAGACTCAGCAGAGTACAAATACAAATAAAAGCTGCAATTCAGAGTTACAAGAGAGCAGTATGAAGTCACTCATTTCCTTTAAATTTTTACATCGCAAATAAAAGTGAGGTTTACACACAATTAAAAGTCTAGTCATAGATACATAATAACACAGGGAGAATGACAAAGACTGAATTTCTGAATCCACTCCAGTGTTTTGATCTTCCCCAGGCAGCCTGTACGAAGACCATGTGATTCACTCTTTTGGTGCACTGCAACCAAAAAGCCACTTCTTTTTATTGTCCTGGTTGTTGCTCTTTCAGGTTGCTCTCTCCCCCCCTACCACAGGTCTATTTACCATCTGCAGTCCTGCCTCCCCATCCCTATGTTTCCTGTCTGACTCTATACTTCAATACAGCAATTCACTTTCCTCTAATCCATTTACTTTGCAATTGAATCTTTACACTGTACCGGTATAGTCTCCTGCATGATTAATAGAGTGAGCTGGTTTTGTCATCTCAGGAGGATGGTGAAGATGGTTTCTGAGAGACGGGCCATGATCCAAATATCCACTCTCCAACAAATGGGTAGGGAATCACTTTAGGTAACTCCATCGAGACCCAAGAGGCTGCTAAGTGTTAACGTGGAGCATAAACTGATAAAGATAAAGCGTGGTGAACGTAGCTGAGCTTCACCGTCACGTTGGATGCAGCTAATCTTGGTGAAAAAAAGAAATTGAAGGTCTCCACTACACACAACAACACACACACGCTACACTCGGCATATAAGTCATATGTAATGGTTCAGATATGAGTCATTTCCTTGTCAGCAGTCATGTTAACACACTGCCATATCTCACCAGCTTGGAACACAGAGTTCTATTAAATCTAAATCAGACATAAACATTTGAGTGTCCCAAACTGTGTTGCATTATGCATCGCAGTTTCCTGAGAGTCAGAAGCCCTTCAGCGGTCCCTACAAAAATCTGAGGGATAACAGTTAAAGGAATATGACAACAAATGTATATTTCTTTAACAAACTAAATGTAAAATATGTCACAAGAGGTCTGAAGTAGATAATGCTTCATTTTAATGGTCACAAGCCAAAAAAAGGTTGGGAACCACTGGTCTCAAAGTAATACATTCAAAGATGGTTAACAGGAGTCCCACTCACGTCAAAGCTCTCTCACCAGCTGGACTGACACAGCAGCATCAACACACACAAGGGATCTAATCAAAGTAGAACCAGACTTAGAGTGTTTATAAAAGATTTTCCTTCCATTGGAATACAAATACCCAGTGAACTGAATGACTACATGCCGTAGATGAAAATGTTTTCTATATACACTGATCAGGCATAACATTATGACCAGCTGCCTAATATTGTGTTGGTCCCCCTTATGTGGTCCAAAATGCTCTGAACCATTGGGCATGGACCAGAGGACCTCTCAGGGTGTCCTATGGGGTCTGGAACCAGGACACCCTGAGAGGTCAGATCGGAAGAGCACACGTCTGAACTCCAGTCACGTC